>WEIT01023500.1:32884-76675 GCA_013389985.1 Dryoscopus gambensis | reverse complement strand
AATCACAGCTTGGTTTAAGCTGTTCTAGTCCAGAGAAGTTCATGTAAATAAAAAAGTACATCTTTTTTGGAACAAGGAAATGAACTTGGTAGAGAATATTTGCTCCCAATAATGGTTGTCTTTTGAATGTATTCAGGCAAAATTCCCATTAAATTCTAGTGAGAGTTGTGAAAATAAAGCTATGCACTTTTAAAGTCCTGTCTTTAATTAACGAAATGTCATGAAATATAGAAAAAGATGTCTTTATTTCATTTTGAAATGGACGTATTTTACACAGCATTTTTCTCTTTTTTTTCTTTTTAACATACTGTATTTGCTTTGCAAACTATATTGAGCCATCTTAATAGAGGAGGGAAATCTCTCAGTGGTTTTAGTTCATTATAGGGCACCACTGAGTTTAAGGGGAACAGGTTTCTCGCAGAATGTAGAACTTGCTTCAGTTACTTCAGTCTGTTTTCCACTTCCTTAAGACAAATACATGTAACCATCAAATTGGGGTAAGGAAATATTTTATTTAGATTAGCATTGCTGGAATTGGATCTCCTAATCAGAGTTGACTTGAGTATTTGGGGAAGGGGGTCAGAAAATGTCTACAGACTAATGTGCTGCAGAAGTTACACCACTGTGCTGCAGCTGAGAACAAAAAGACCTGATGCCTCATTTCTATATCCACCTCTTCAGGTATACCTGATTATTTGTTGGTCTCATTACACTGTTGGGGTTTTTTTAAATCTTGTCCATCCGTTGCGCACAAAAGATTGGTTTGTAAATGTTAGATTGTTTGTTATCAAATGAATGATACTCTTCTGTTTTGCTGTAGAACCAGCTGAACAACGTACCACTGTAGGATGCTTCGCAATGTCCTAGGAAAAACCTTCCGATTCCTGGGGTACACTGTGCAATATGGCTGCATAGCACACTGTGCCTTTGAGTACCTGGGAGGAATTGTTGTGGTAACTCTTCATTTTCATGACATTTAAAAGGAGATAAAACTGTAATACTGAAATTGTTTTATGTGATGATGCCAATATTTCAGGTTTCTTAATTTTCTTTATTAAACACAAGTTATGGGAAGCAGGCCCAGCCTTCATGAAAGTTATTTGTACTTTAGGCATTCATGTTTTCTGATATGTTATTGCTTGAGGCATCACTGAAGTAAATGGAAAACTCTGATTAACCGTTTTGCAGAGAGTCTGTCCTTTAAGAAAGACTGGAGTCACCAATAGGAGATGTTTTTGTTTCAGATTTCTGGGTGATTTATGCTCCCTGCCCCTTCTCCCCAGGTCCTTAACCTAGCAGATACTGCTGCTGGACATGCGGGAGTTTGGCTGTGAGCTGCTCTTGCAGCTTCTGTGATGATTCTGTGTTGGAGAAAGGGGTAAGCTGGCAGGGCTTTGAGCAGTGCTCCTAAAAATTTCTTAGAGATGGGGTGCTGAAATGAATCCATAAGGGCCCGGTAGCACCTAGTGCAGTTTGGGACCAGTCCCAAGGAAATACGGAGCTGTAACAGAGTTGGAGGTGCTCTGGAGGCTCTCCTCAACTTTTAAATGCATCACATGTTTCCTCGGAGGAGCTCCCTTTTAGTTCCCTACATTACACTTTCGCTCATTTATCAGCATATCATTTGAATATAAGTTTATTTTAGATAAAAGTAGTTTGAAATAGTAATTTTTTCTCATTTATTTTTAATTTGCAGTGTTCTGGACCTTCAATGGAACCAACCATTCAAAACTCTGATATTGTCTTTTCGGAGAGCCTTAGCCGCCACTTCTATTGCATTCGGAAGTACGCTCCCCTGTTGAGACCACATCTGACATTCTCTTTGCCAGGGCTTGTCAATAACCACATTCTGTCCTTTATTTTTTGTGTATTTTTCTGCTTCTAAATTGTAATTTTTCATTGTGTCTGATGGAAGTTAAACTTACCAGCACATACAGCCCAATGAACAACTTGTCAGAGTTCAGTTTGGATTTAGTCTATTGTCATTTTCACAGCTTTGTCCAAAAAATAGAAAAAACCTTTTTTTTCCTCCCCATAAATGATTCTATTGAGTGAATGTAACTTCTTCTTTAAGCAGTTTGGTCTTGAAAACCAACTATGGGTATTACTGGCCTCAGGTTGTAGTCTTAAATGTTTCCTAAATGATCTAAATAACAAAAATTCACTCCACTTTCGAAACTCTGTGAAATTATACCTGAGTAAAACTGAAAAAACCGAAATTGTACACCAGAATTTTCAGCACAAGGGACTGTCTTTAATGTGTGTGAATATTTTTGGAGTAGACACATGGATGTTCATGTACTCAGCCAAATAGTTTGTAATTAGAGTTCTTCTGTTTGTTTTTGTTTCTGTTTTTTCCTCTCAGAGGAGATATTGTAATTGTGAAAAGCCCAAATGACCCCAAATCAAATATCTGTAAAAGAGTAATTGGCTTGGAAGGGGATAAAGTCTGCACAAGCAACCCTTCAGATTTCCTTAAGAGTCACAGCTATGTAAGTATTAGAGTTTCTTACTATGTAAATTAATGATTACTTAAATAGGCCTGGTAGTCTGTAAAGGATTTGCAATATTTGAGGTTCATCAGAAATCATGAATTATGACATTAATAAATTATTATTCTTGTATATGTACAGTAAAATGTTGTACTTTTAGACTGTGTATGCCAAGCTGTCTTTCTCTGCCTTTTGTGTCTGTAGGAGCTGTAGACAGATAGCATTTTTGTTCTGCCCTCTGCTTACTTCTTCTTCCCTGGAAGAATACTCTGAAATTCCCTGCATAAAGTGCAGTACAGATGACGATGCAACTGCTTGGTGTTCAGGCAAAACTGTTCCTGTATTTTAAACACTAAGACGTGAATATTTTACTCTGCAGTAGCTTTGCAGATGTTCCTTTCAGAATTATACTTTAGTGTATCTCTATATTTCAGTGTAGCAATATTTTAATGTTCCTGAGTACGGTTGGAAAAGTAGAAATTTTCCTAACTTGGCCAAAAGGTCAGGTGATGCAATGGAAAGGGAAAAATAATCTCAATGTTCACTTGTCCTTACGCAGAAAGACTTCACAGAAGTTTGGGAAGATCTCTGACAAAATGTTTTTAGCAACTACTTTTTAGGCTGTCATTAGAAAAATCATCGGGAATCAGGATCACAGAAAAATGCAGGGTTTTTCTCATCCCACAAGCGTGTTTGACTGTTACCTCTATTCAGCTATCAGATGCTCCCAGGTGTTTTGAATCTTTAGGCAAAGCTGTTATTTTGCCCTTTCATATCCAGTTCATAGTCAGAATAAGAAGAGTGAGCATCTGGCTAAAGTCCTGTGCTGTGAAGCTGGAGAATTTTATGGAACACCCCTTACAGGCAGCTACAGTTTGTGACACATAATCCTGTGAGAGTTTAGCTTCCGTAAAGGCAGCCACCTTCACCAGTGAGCCTCCAGGTACCATTGCTTCATCTGTATTAAGCAGCTGAAGTGGAGTTTGTCTTTACTGAAAGCAAAAGTCTTGTCAACATTTTGTTTAGCACCAGGAAGTCAGAATATGATTCATACCCTGCTCTGAGGGTTTGAATATGTTTCTGCCACTCCAGTGTTGAGGCAAGACATCTTGGGAACCTGCCTCTAATCTGCCCTTCTGGTCTAATGCCAGTGCCACTGGACCTCCTGTTCTTAGACTTCAGTCACTTGTGGGCACAAAGAACAATCTCATTCTCTGTTACATTTTGAAGGGGGAGACAGAACATTTAGTTTTTCCATGAATCAAATTGTGTTAACCATTTAATCAAGGAAAAATCTACAAAAAACCCCAAATAACACAAACCCACCTTTCATACCAAGATGAAGAAATCCTCTAGCTCTGGTGGAGCTCGTAATTGTGATGGAATATGAATTTCCCAGAGACCAACCTGAGATGGAAACTTGAATTCTGTGTACACTGACAGAAGACACAAACTGAATTTCTCTGAGCATCTTGTTTCTCACTTGTCTTAGTCTTGAAAAGGAAGTTCAGGAAAGATTTATACTTAACAGGATGTCAGCTTTTCTGGAAACACTTCAGTAACCAAATGAATATTCAGCAGAACAGTTTCTGCCCTAGTGCAGGATTTCTTGTCTCCAGTTCTAAACCAAAATATGAGGAGAAAGAGTGGATGGAGAATGCAGAATCCATTTCCTGTTTTCATAAAGGCTAATGTGTGGAAATACAGCAAAGTGACAAGCTTTTGTAATTCTTACATCATAAATTGTATCTAGGAGGAGAAATTATCTAAACGGAAGTGCTCTTGTGTCTGATATCTGTTTTCCTTCTACTTTTAATGCTTGGTAAAATGGTAAGTCTTTCCATCTGTTCAGGAGACACTTCCTTTACAGAAGAGTAAATTCTCAACATGGATATCTGCACTTTATGTTCATAACTGAGGCTGGATTATTCACTAAGTAAATTGTTGGGGAGGGGAAACGTGATACGTGTTTATGTTTAGGCAATTGCCTAATCAGATTCCGTATTTTAGTGAATCACTGTGCTATGCGCTTTTAACTCAAACACAGAATTCTTCACGGCAAGTAACAGCAGCAGATGTACAGGGAACTGGCTGTTTGTGTTGTTGATACTTGCCTGAGGTGGGTTTTTGAAAAGAAGATTGTCCGAACTGAGTAAAGGCCTGGGCTTTGATTGCAAACGGCCAAGAGCGCTGCCGGGGGATCCTGTCTGCCAGGGGAAGGTAGCGCTCCTTAAGTGAGCAAAGCCTAGTAAATGTCATGAGCTTTGCTATGTTTGGCTACTTACTGCCTTTTTTCAAACGGGAAATCTGAGGGGTGTGTGAGTGCTGTGACTCCAAAGTGTGTAAGGTCAGGGCAGTCTTTGTTTTTATTATGGTGAACTGTTCATCTTTCCTTGAGGGCTTATCTCCTGTTTTGGGGAATTCCTGTCATGTTTGCAGACTTATCACAGTAAATAGAAATATCAGATGCCAGCAATATTGCCAAATTAGGCAGCTCAGACCCCTGCTTCATTCTGTGCTGGTGGTTGCCAACTAGTGGATAGGTTTTCTGAGTTAGCTAGTTCCTGGAGATGGCAGAGTAAAGGCAATACTAAGTGCTTCGTGCAGCTGAGGGTGAAATTACCTGTAAGCAACTGCTTTAGATTTGCCCTAAAAGGAGAATCTTTAGGGTCACGTTAGTAGGAATTGTGCTTAGTCTGTATTGACTGCATCATGTTAATATTGGCATATTTTACAAATTTTAAGTTAGGGATTTTTGTGCCTAGAAGTATTGTCACACACAATCCCTTTTCTGAAGCCTAAGAGAATGCTAAAATCAGATCCTTCTTCCAGTGCTGGTTCATTCATGAATATACTTCTCAGGATGCCTTTATGTGTAGGCAGGAGAATGGAGAGCTCTGTTTACAATTTGCTCTCTGTAAAATTACACAGATGAGATACCTTATTGCTGCAAACAACCAAGGAGATACTTGTAGATTTAAAAAAAATCCAAACACAACAAACCAACCTTCCAAGATACAATGAAAGGAAACAAACAAAAAAAATCACACATAAGCTGAATAAGTTGTTCTGAAAAGAGGTGTTTCAGTTGAGTAGAAATTCCATATAGCAGTGGCAGCTGAAATACTCTTACTGCTTAACTGAAGGAATACATCATATGGGAATTTTTTTTTTGTCAGTGCACTTAGAGTGCACTAAGTGTAAAGCTGTATCAAAACACTGTCTTTGATGGCGCTGTTGGATTACAGGCTGATGGAACTAATGCCCCATATAAAACTGAGTGATATAAACTAAGCATGTGCTTTAATTACAATTTAAGTATATTAGAAACAGGACGTCCTCTGGACCCTTTGTGGTACATGATGCTTCATATGCTAAAGGTTGGAGGTTATCTGTAGAACAACAATGAGGGAAATCTTTACACGGAAGTATAATGAAGTTCCTTTTTAGAATAAGCTGCTACAGTATTACAAAGTTAGGAAAAGGTAATTTTCCTTTTTGTTTCCTTTTTGTTTGGTATGGAATATGAGCATTAGGCTGGCAGTTTTGCCAGGCTCTTTTTTGGTTTTGTGGTAAATGTGCATTTGTAAATAGAAGCACGTGTGTTTGCTGTAATAAACATTTAAGAATACATTATGTATTTTTCCTGTATCAGAGGCAACGTGGTATGAACCCAGAACTTAAAAGGGTAAACAACTAATGTTGTATTCAGAACTAGTTTCACTTATTAAAAATTATCTTATTCATTTGCCAATATGGATGTAAATAATGAGGATTAATAAGGAAATTAATCACACTAAACTCCTGAAACGGTCCTTAAAAAAACAGCTGAAAGGTTATTTTTCATATTTAGGCTTTTATTTCCTGTTTAAAAAAGTCTTAATATAGGTTCATAATTCAGATTGAGTATCCTGTTGCTCTATTTGAATTTGTTTTAATGCCGTTTACTTTTGCTTTAATTTCTTTACATACCATATGTTCTTGTGCTGCAGCTCCTATTTACAATCTGAAAAAGTGAGGGGTAAACCATCACAATCAAACAGCTTGTATGTCATAAACCACCAGTATGCTGAGCCTTTGGGGCACTTAAACAAAAGTAGTCCCTAATAATGTCACTTAATACAGGCAGAGTCTGTAAATAAGGAACTGCCTTTTGCAAGTCACAGTGATAAAAAGCTGAGATACAAATCCATATCTCAGCAACACCGTGCTGGTGATCAATCACAGCTCCCACTAATGCTGCCAGCCTGGCTGATGGGGCAGTGTGTTTGCCTTGTGCTAAAGTGAGCTTCACTGCGGAGATGGCATCTCTTCATCCTGTGGGAGCTCCAGAGCTAACAGAATTCCCAAGATAATGCATCTCACTGTGTTTGCACATCACAGAAGTGGCCCTGCACAGTGCTATTAACTCTTAAACAGTTCTTGGCAAATGCAGCAAGAATATGATGCGGCTACTAAGAATAACATAATGTCAAGGCAAACACCACAGTATTGTAATCACTGCCCAGTTCTACAGGTTTTGGATACACTGTGCAAGACACTGAAAAGTGGTTTGGTATTTCAGAGCACTCGGTCTCTCAGTACCATTGGATAGTCTCTTTAAAATATCCTAAGTAGCAATTAAAAATTAGAAGACCACTTCTTTTCCCTTTGTTCTAAGTATCTTAATGTTTACACTTGTGGTTTAGTACTTCACTGAGTAAGTTTCAGTAGTTGCTGACATGGAAAATGAGTAAGATATTTTCTCTGTCCTCCTGAGTTCTAAGCGTTCTAGAGGCTTGAGAGGAAGTCATGCTGTAATTCTAACCAGCAGCTGTGCTAAATGTCTGGTGGGAGAGGAGAGCTAATTCAGCATATTTGTTGGTTTGCAGATGGCTCTATATCCCAGTACAGAGAGTTCATGACTCATGCTTATCTTGAATTTTCTGAGAAGTCATTTTAAATCAAAATTCTGATTTGTCAAAACTAAATTATTCAAGGGAAAAGAAACCAAAGGATTTTATCAGTCTAATTCCCAATATTTACAGGGTTTCTTCTGTTCAAGTGGCTTGGTCTTTGTACCTTTGCAGTTTTGGTTTTGATATTTCAAGAACATAGAAGTAGCATCAGAGTTCAGCAGAGCTGAACCCCTGTGGGATCAGGGAGGGTGGCCAGACGTGGGCATGGATGCAGCAGAGCTCAGGCACGGGGACACAGCCAGAGGCTCCCGAGTGAACCCCCACGAGATCTCCCACGCCTTTACTGAAGAGCTCTTTCATCCCCACTGTGTGCCCAAGAGGAGGCAGCTGCACCCCATCAGCTGGCCTTGGGAGCAGGCAGTGACACCAGCATGGGGGGAGCACTGCCCCGGCTCTGACTGCCCGGCTGCTCCTGCTCAGCCACTTCATCCCCGAGCCAAACCAGAAAGCAACCCTCCCCAGGATTTGAGGGAAAGGTGTTTGAAAGGCGTTAATTTCTCAATTTATGACACTAGATGTTTTTCCTCTGTGGAATATGGCCTTTGTTGTGCTGATCAAACCAGTTTGAACCTTCAAGATTTTATGATTCTGTTATTCCTCTGCTCAGAGTTTAGTAATGACTTTTTGGAAGCTGGTCAGGATGATGAAACCAACTGCTTGGGACTCAACTAAAGCTTTTGAGGACTAACTTTAGTCTGACTACCAGCTGTGTAGGACAGATTCAGGTCACTTCTGATGGAGCTGGCAGACAAGATTCCTTAACCCTGATGCTATTATTTCTCAGCCATTGTTCCCCTAGGCTGAACTGCAGATCAGTGAGTACAGGTACAGCTGTGGCGAGGGCACACCAGTGATGGTGATGGGTTCTGTGTTAGAACCAGTAAGTTGCAGTTGGGGTTTGCACCCACAGGGTTTTTTGTTCTCAGACCTATATTTTTAGGTGACCCTGTTACACCATCTGTTATCTGTAGAAGAAAATCAAATCCTTCTTAATTATTGTGGTCAGAAAGGTCTCTGCAAACTGTTAAGTAATCTTTGGTGGATTTGTAATCAATATTTTATTCCAAAACACTCATCTTCTGTAAATCTTAAGGTAGTAAGAGTCTGGACTGATGCATCACAGACATATTCTGAATTTTTGTTCAGGAGTCCCTAAATCTAGCTAGGAGATTTGGGTCTGAAAGTTTTGGCCTACGAACATGAAGCGGTTAGTTTTAATTTTAACTGATAATAGTTTTGGAAAAGGAAAGATGACTAATAATTTATATTTTGAGTTGCAGCTAGAGGTTTTTGAAATCAGATATATAGCTTTACCAGGCTATTGAGATGTGTGTATTTAACAATATGATCTGGATCTCAGCATTAAATATATATAGCGGTAAACAACACATGCAAGTGTTTGAATTATTTAACACAGTCAAAAACTTTTGGAACAAGTGAAAAGTGATACTGAGAGAAATCAGGTATTTTTCTAATTTGACTGGCATGGACCTCTCTGATGTGAAAACCTCTCCTGTTAATTTGTGAGTGTAGTGATCAAACCTTTTAAGGTCCAAGTAGTTAAGCTCAGAACAGCAGTAGTTACTCCTACACTACCCAAAGTTTAGCAGGAGCAGCAATGGTTAAACCCCAAACACTGAAATAACCAAGGAATGCTTTGACAGGTCACTGTAACAGCTTACCCAGAGTTTTGTTACAGAACAACACCCAACTGGTGTGCTTGCACGCTAGAGAAAAAGTCTTAGAAATTCAAGTCTAAGTTAATATTCCTTAGTTCCCTTGTGGTGTGTGAGTTAATACTGGAGGTTATATGATTTTAATATTGGTTAATATTTAATTTCAAAACTTAGACAAGTCTTCATATCTTTTTATAAATCTTCTATTAAAATTACAAATGTCTTACTACAGAGAATGAATTCATAGTACAAATATGTAATCACAGTGAATTTGATTTCTGTATAAAAACACATCAGTGCTTCACTGTCATCCTCTCTAATAACAATCTGGACCATGATGTCTTCTTTTTAATGTCTGCATTTAAACAAACTGGGTCAAGTATATTATGACTTATTCATAAGCAGCTTAAACTGTTCAACAGGTAGAGGGAAAATGCTAAACTCTTTGGAAGTACCTATAAATTTAAGGTAAATTCATTCTGTTACATTCTTTTAAGAAGTATTAAATTCCAGATAATTCAGCCTTTTAAGCATACACAGATGTTGGTTTACATCTGCTATACTGTTTCAGTTCCAGTGTGGTTGCTACCATCTCATAGCTTTTTCAGCCCAAAAAAGTAAATATAAATGCTTACCCTGATTTTGAAAATATTGAGCTAATTAATGTGGTTGGGTTTTATACAGATGGCAGCCTTAATATGAACAACATTTATGATAAACCTACAGAAACAGTGCCTGGAGCAACTGGATCATTAAAAAAAGTATTTGTTAAGCATTATTCAGTCTTGGTTCTGAATTAATAAATAAAGGATTAAGGAGTAGTTATGAGACTTTAAGTATAGAGTGATAAAACAAACTCCTGCATTTCTATGGTGTATATTTTATCCTAACTAGATGCAATTTACTTAAATAAGGCAATTTAATCAGTATTTAGTAAATTTGTCATTTGATATTGTAGAATCTTTCATCATATTTCACTTTAATCAAGAAAGGTAACACCTGTGGTTTATTCACAAAAGCTTCTTTTGTTAAATGAACACCCGCAGGCCATGAAGCAATTACATTTGTTGCTTGTACCAAAGTAGGAGGCACTTAAATAGACCTTAGTAGGGATAGATGAGAACTTGCAGACTTTATTCTTTTGTCCAGCACTGAGATTAGTTCTTATCATAGCTCAAGAAGGAAGCCTCTGAACTGAAAAGAAAAGATGGGAATGATTTAAAGTTCTCCTTAAGTTTGAAACTTTGATATTGCTGGAGGTGATGTGAATACCTGTGACCTTACAAAAGTTCAAACATCTACTCCCACCTGATAGTACGAGCTGATGTTTTTTGAGATTTCAAGACATTCATGTTCATAAGTCCCCTAAAATCGCAAACAAGAGCTCCCTCAAAACAAAAATCCCAAACCACAGAAGCCTGTTTACATTTAGTTGGGTTTGGGGGTATTTTTGAGGCAGATGATTTAGTCTGTTAGTTTTATTTGCAATATATTAGTTTTTGAGTATGTCAGTTAATGCAGCGCAGGGTTCTTATCTCTTGGGTTTGAAGATAGTGAAAGCAATCAAAGAAAAATGTTTGGCATCATGTAAAAAGACCAAAACAATATAATTATTTGGTAACTCCCCCCCTTTAAGTAAATTAATGTTTTATGCTAGTGAGTATGCATCAAATGCCTGCCCTGGCAAACTTCAGTTTTGCCCCTTTAACTGCACCACTGAGTAAATTCCAAGAGCTCTGCAAATTTTGCCAATTTGTCACAGTGAAAGATGCTTATTTGGAGTGAAAGAGAATGAACAACTGCTTCAAGCTCAGTCATTCCCAAGGAGAGTCTTGTTCTTCTGGTCTGTCTGCTCCTGTGCTAGAGCCTGGGAAGGGAGCAGGGGAAGAGTCGTGTGTCTGATGGGTGTCTTTTATTCTCACACTTAAGCTGCACTGCAGATAACTGGTTCTGCCTGAGAACTGCCATTCCTTGAAAGTAAATCCTCGGATAATCTGCACAGAACAGAGGCACAGGGGTTGCTGAGGCAGAGGGAGTCATCTGCAGACAGTCAGAGGCAGCGTGTCACAGCAACCTGCACTGCTGAGGAACTGCTGGTTCTGCAGGAGTCCCACTCGTTCTGTGAAAATGCAGCTGTTGGGCGTGTCAGACTTTCACATCTTAGTTCTGGCCTGTGTAGGGCAGATCAGAAATGCTGCCTAGCCCAAGGAAATGCTTTTACCCCTCATCAGTGTGGGTTTGTAGTCACTGTCTCTCTCTGTGTAGTCGTGGGAACTGATTTCAGTTGCACTTCTTGGATACAGTTCACTTTGTCTAAGAGGTCCATTGCCTGTAGATACCAAAATGCAACACTGTGAGTTGTGACACAAGTGGCTTTCCCTTTGCCTTGGGTTTTTTGGCAGCAGTAGCCTATTCCTGTGTAATTAATGTATTCTTAATAAAAATACAGGTTTTCAACAGTTAGTTTTTTTTCTTTGGTGAATATTATTCCCACCTAGTGTGCTTGCAGAGCTCTGCAGTGTTTCAGATTGGGTGCTGGTTCTGCAAAGGCTGATACTCCAAGTGAACTTTATTCCCTATGCGTAATCCCACTGAGATCAGTGATGTGGTGTAGACATGGCTTGGTGCATAAAGCCCTGAATGATTCTGGCACTGGTCTTTATTTCAAAGGGGTTTATACTACTTTTGGTAATTTTTTTTTTAGATTAATGATTATGGCCTGTCACTGGTATTTGGTTTTCCATTTTCCTGTAATTCTTGTGATTTTTATGGCTTGTCTTAATTTTAGGTTGTAGTGAAGAACCTAGATGATGGACAGACACCCTACAAAAGCATTACAGTGCATTATCCCTAGATGAATCACACATTGTGACAGTACTCTTAATGACAAATTCACAGGTGTAGGGCCCTGTCATACCTTCCAGGGAGAACAAAAATTACATTAAGTGGTGAATTACAGGATATAGGAAGACACTTTACTGCAAATGTTCTACCTGGAATGCAAACTGTGAATGTCTTGTCTAGACAAATAATTATTCCTAATACTGGAAGTAGTTTTATTCCAGTGCAGGTAAAAGCAATTTATTTTATTTTTCATAATTTTGGAGTTTGGTAGAAAGATGGGAAATGTTCTACAAAGTTGTTGGATATACTTGAGTTATGAGTGGTTCTTTATTTTACACACTAAAAGATGAGCATCACATTCTGCCTGCAAACTGGGAGAAGTGAGAAAGCACAGGAACCAGAAGAGCACAAGGGGAGCTGGCAGGGAAACAGGAACACTTTGCAAGAAATGATGCTTTTACAGTAACATGAAATGTTAATGTGGGTTTGCTTTCTATATTTAAGGAAAAAAATCTTCCCTTCATAGTAATTCCTGCTTGTCCTGTTTGTGTATCTGCTGAGGGAGTCTGCCACAGTGACAGCAGTTTGATGTCTGCCTCATCATTCCCGTAGATGCTGGACAGGGGAGTTTGCACCAGAAGAGTCAGGATGCTGCCTTGTACAGTAGCACCTGAGAAACAATTTGCACCTGAGAAACAAACTGGTGTGAGTTTGGCCAAGGGACTGCTTTAGGTGGGTACTCTGAACTGAGTGAACATGAGTTTCCAGCTACCCTGCTGGACATCCCAAACAGGCTGTGTTCCACGGAATCTTTGAGGGAAACAGCAGTGACAGCACATGCTCAGACAGAGAGCTATCAAAACCACAAGATGCATATTCTACACAGGTCATTTGACTCTGGATAGAAGGTTTTTAGAATGTATAAATTGCCTTCTGGTTGGTTTTTTTGTTTGCAAAGCTGCTTGGGTAGGAGGAGGGCCAAAGTCATCTAGCTGGAACCAGCTGGCCTTCCCAGAGGAAGCCCTTCCATGCATGTGCCAGGAATCTGATCAGCCCACCAAACAACAAAGGTGACGGAGAAGCTGAATAGGGAATGAATTCCTGACTGAAAGGACTGGGAGAACAAGCAGTAGAGGAGCTTGACTGAACTAGTGGATCAATTTAAAGCAAAGGAGGTGACATTCCTTTATACAGGAGCCTGTGGAAGGAGATGCTACCAGCAGGTTTCAAAAGGGCTTAGACATTGCTGGTCACAACTGCATGTGTGGATTTTAAAATGCTGAGGCCAGGGTTTGTGCCCTCTGACACACCTACAGCACCTTTCCTGGGTGCCACAGAAATCCAGGGGCTGGTTGGGAGGGATGGACAGGCTCATTCTGCCACTGTCAGAGGCGACCTGTTGTTTCTCAATCCATAGCTCACACATTTGCCGCAGCTCGGCAGAGGCGCTCTGGGAGCAGCGTGCCAGCCTTGGATCCTGGCCTGGCAAGCGGCACATGGGGGCATGGCCAAGCAAGAGCCTCAAAGACTTTAATTAAAGACAAGGTTGCCAGGGAGTGTTACCTGGCCAGATACCTACAAGTACCAATTACACTCCAACTGCAATTTCCTCAAATGGGGGACCTGGATTTGTTCTTAATGGTTTACAACCAGTCTTTACTCTAGAGTGGTATTTCACTTTGTTTAATCTGTTACCCGTGAACTCTCTCTTATGTAGACTATTGTGTTAGAGTCTGCATGGCTCAATTCTAAAACATTCATGCTACTTGTACTTTGAGTTTCTTTTAAAATAGTTTATTTAGTTAGTTACTTTCCATATATTTTTTCTCTGAATTGTGGTCATAGTAATGTTTCAAGTACATACTTGGTTTTGGCAAAATGTATGTCAGTTTAAAGTCCATATTAAATATTCTCTAGATTGAGAATATGTTGCTTCATTTAAATTTTCAGCCTGGTTTAAAATTTTAGAAACAAAACCCAATTAGAAGTATTAAGTATTTTATTTGGTAACTTGGAAGAGGTTATTTGTATCTGAAATGTTTTTAAGAAAACATAACAAAATAGTATTGTATATTCCAAACAGAAATCTTAGTTTCAGACTTGTAGGAGCAACTTTTTTCACATATGAAAGCTTCATACTCTCATTTAGGTAACTATTACAGCTATGTTGCTATTTCTCATTTTGTCATTGAGTCAGCCAGTGAATGCCATGAATCTGTGGTATGTAATATAGTTAATGCATAATATATATGGGCAATGAAAGGTCTTTGTCATATAGTATAAGGTCACCATCATTAATTTTCAAATTATAAAAAGGGATTTGCTGTTTTGTGATCATCATTATTGCAATATAATGTGTTGTGGATTCTGCCTGCACATAGAATGAACTGTGATCTTAATTAGAACTTTGACAAGCCTACTCCGATAAAATGATGAGATTATTCGTAATTGATGTCACAATCAATTACCAGTTAGTTCATCATGAATCTACTAACAGGTCTAGCCTTGGTGCTGGCCCCAGGATGTTGATGAGTGTGTGGCTGCCCTGTTCATGCTGTTACTGCGACAGGAGGGCAGATTTTCAGTCAACATCCTAATGACCTCTTTTGAAGTCTATTAAATTAATGACCCTGTCACATTGGTCTAACCTCTTACATCTTCATTTTGGATTTTTTGTTGCAAACCATTGGTTTTTGAGCACATGATAGAACAGATACTTTGGAGTACTCCTTCTCATCCCTCTAAATCTGGCAGTGGGTCTCACTAGATTCAGTAAAACTTAGTTCATTACAGAGTCATGAAATACAGAGCACAGAAATCAGGAAACTGTAAGGCAAACTGTTCTTAACACCATCCTGTTCTAGTTTCTTTTTACATTTCAATCTTGCTTAATCATAGGTGCCTAAAGGACATGTTTGGTTAGAAGGTGATAATCTCAGGAATTCTACAGATTCCAGGTGCTACGGACCTGTTCCTTATGGACTGATAAGAGGACGCATTTGTCTTAAGGTATATATATTTATAGTATCTAAAAATAGTTGCATTAATACGTTTTAATGCTTGGGTGTTAGGTATTGAAACTTGCCTCCCCGGCTGTCTGGCCAAAGCAAATGTAAAGGGAAGCATGAACACTCGAGCCACCTGCTGTAAAAGGATAAATCAACAATGACGGGGTTTTTGGAGGGACGACTTTGGAGCACCACTGAGCAGTCACTGCTATGAAAATTTAATAAATTGTTTTGCAAGCAAATCCAAACATGATAAAAACACAAATGCACACACATACACCCTACTGCACAGATGTACATTCCATCCTTACTTTGATTCTTGCCTCTCTGCAAAATGGTATTTCACTGTTGTAGCTCTGTGGCCTAAAAAACAAAATGGAGGAAAAGATTCTTCTTTCAGGACTTGCCCACATACTTTGGACATGTAGTCTGGCCTTGCTGCTTTTTAAACTAAAAAAAATAATGCTTTGAATGAGTATTGTATAAACCATCGTGGTTCCTTCTCCTTCTGCTTCAACAATTCTACAACTCTATTTCACACAAAAATATTTTTTCATATTATCTGCATTACTAATTTACTCTTTTACCAAAAAGAAGCAATGTGACACTATTTCCTCTCCATAGAAAGTTTAATCTAAGAAACAGGGGAGTGTGTTATTACAGATTTATGCACCAGCTTTTAGAAAGCTGGATTTAAAGTTGTGCATTCAGAACAATAAAAAAGGTTTTCTCCATGTATTTCAACACATGCACAAACCCATAATTTAGCACACCTGTATTACACACACAGGGAAGATTAGATCTTTCCAATTTAATAAAGCTTTATATCTTTAATTTACAGTATTTATGAACACAATTTGAGACCTTTCAAAAAAAAAAACAAACCCCTTGCAGCTATTAAGCACAATCAGTAATGGCTTACTAAACCTCAGACAACATGTCCCCCCCAGCCCTACCCGCAAGTTTTGGGTGACCTCTGTTCTTCCTGGCTTGCATTTGCTCTGAGTTCTTGGTGTTTACTGGTGTTTACTCAGTGCTGTGCCCCTTCTCCTACTGTCTGCCTTACCCTAGACACCAAAGGGGAAAATGCTGATTCCCAGTAGGGCTATTTTTATGACCCAAGTTTTAGCTTGGATTATTGACTGCTAAGAGACAAGGGATGCTAATCTGCTGACATTCCTCTAATGAGAATGTGATAGTAATAATGCTACTGAAAAAAGCATTTCTCCAAACTGATGCACAGGTATAGAAAAGCTGCTGTTTACTACTTTAAGGGAACTGTTAGCAAATAATGGATGTATCAAGAATCCGTGTGTGTGGACAGCCATAATTAGTCACAGTATCTCTCCACAGCAACAGATTTTGTGTCCAGCTTGTACCCCAACAAGGAAGGTGTTTGAGAGCCCTTAATGAAGTGACTGACAGGACTGAACCCTACGTAAACTCTGTAAAATGAGTGGAATTCACACACAGATAATTCATGTTGAAGTACTATTTTAGGACTCCAGGGCATTGTCTGTTACAAAAGATATTATGCAATCACTTGATACTTAATCAAAATAATTTAACCAAGTTGTACAGCAGTTTGTTAATGATGGTGGCATAGAGTAGCGATTATTCAAGTTTTCATGAGATTTAAGTATATGGTGCCTCACAAAAGCAAAAATGAATTTGTTCTTCAAATGAGTGTTTCTGGTTGGGTTCTTTACGTAAGTCACATGAGCATGCAGTGATCTTGCTCCTATGTGTTGCCACTGCACTCTGCAGTGGGAGGCAGCACATACAGACTGCATGGGGGTGGCTGATCACTGACCACTGGCCAGGAAATCTCCGTGCACTTTTAATGCAGCCTGCTGCAGCCTTGGCTTCTTTTTCATCAAACAGTTTTTACTGCCTTCAGAATGGAAGCTTTTTGTGGCTTTATCTTACAGTGGATTTTGGAAAAGCAGATGTAACAGTGCCTTTCAGTGCTAAGTTGTGTTTTTAGGAATGGGTACAAAAACACCCAAATCTAATTTGGAAGTCGTGGATTTCAACAGAAGAGAGTGAGCTTAGCCAACCTAGCTGGCCAAATTTGTTTAGCCAACCTATTCTTGGCAAAACATGAATGTTTATCTGAAGTTTTGACCAAAGGTTCTCAGTGTTGGTGCACCAGTTTTTAACTCTTACAGAAAGACCAATGCATGATTCTGTCTGCTCCTTTTCCTCCCTGCCACCATATGTACTGCCCCTCCCAACACAAAGTCATTCCATAAAGCGCTGCTGAAATCAAAGCAGCTGCAAATTCAGTAAAAGCAGTGGGAATCAGTCCCACTTCGACAGAACTCATGCTTCATCCTGTCCTAGGAAGGATATCCTGTGCATTCCCTGGATTTAGGCTCCATGTCAAAACTAGACCTGTGGTGTATCTTCCAAAGAGCTAGTTAGCCCCATTTATCCCCCGTCCATCAGATCAAATCTATCTATGTAGGCCAAAGCAAAGAGGGCAAAGAGCTGCTAATTGGAAGAGCCAGTCTGAATGAGCAAGTCACAGTCAACTTCTGTCATAACTTTAAAGGACTTGGGAATTAAGACAGAGTGGCATGTCTTTGTTTCACAGAGGAGGGGTTTCCATCTCTTTCCAGCCTTGAGTATTGTTTCTCAGGTTCTCCCTGCATGCAGACTAGATAAAACATCATTTTCTTTCTAACTCTACCACTAAGATTACTGTGACAAATTTCAAACTACACTGTCAAAGCAACATTTAAAGCTAATTTGATTACTTTCACTGAAAGAAAGTCAAGTCGCAATAGGTGTGATTTGAGTTGCCTGAAATGAGATTTGTGCTGGAGTGAATGGACTAAGAAACTTCCTTCTCCAGGCCTTTACTAAGATCAGCTTGGATTTGTTATATGGGATATTTTTCTTTCCTTTTACTTCTGTTTGCCCTCAAGGCCAAACAAAGACTTGACACCCAGCCTGCAGCCAGCACAGGCCCTCTGGACAGCTTTGAATTCTGCAGCTTTGCTGCTAACCAAGATCACAAATACCCTTCTGTTGTTGGCTTGTATCTCTGTATATTTGTGTGGAACTTAAAATAGCTCACCGGCTGATCAGTGCAGACATTACCTCGGTGGATTTGTGCATCAGCAGCTGTTCCTCGTGCTCCTCCCTAACTGCACATGCCAGAACCACAAGTATTTTCTAAGATCTTGCACAAGAGTGCTCTGAGGCTTTTTCTGATCTGCAGAACTTGAGGTCCTGAGTATGACTCATCCTTCTGCCTTCCTGAGGGCCCAGGCCCCATGCAGCTGATGGGGCACAGTGCTGCAAGGGGCCTGACAGGAGCCTGGAGCAGTGCACAGCCCCAGTCAGGAGAGAGCTGCTGCTGCCTCCTGCTATGCCCACCCTGAACTGCCTCAGTCTCTTCTGGCATGGCCTTCAGTGCTAGGGACAAATCATAGGGCTAGAAATAACCGAAACTTTGCCTGTGTCTCCTCTTTTAAATGAGACAATTACTCTTTTACTCCACACAGAAAGCTCCTTCTGTGCTGTGGCTGTTCCATGATCTCAAAAGCTGCTGTTAGGTTCCTGTACACCTTAAGAGCAAATTCTTCCTTGGCAGTTACTGTATACCTTAAGAGCAAATTCTAAGGAAAAATAAGCAAGATAAACAAAATATTGACAGATCCTTTGGGAACAAGGTAGTGCCTCACCTTTCTGTCTAGGCTGCTTCATCTTGGGCAGGGTCTGTGAAATTTTTATGGGATTAGAGCACAGAGGGCATTGATTCTCCAGCTTAATCTTTCCCTTCCTCCTGCTGAGCCATCAGCAGGCCATCTTTGAAAGAACATCTCGCCAAGAGACACAGACATTGAAGGGAGACAAAGGACAATGAGTAAATGAATGTCCTTGCTTTCCTGTTACTTTTTTTTGCAACCAAGACCATCCTACATGTAATTAGTGAGTGTCCAGAGCAAAGTACTCCTGGGAGCATCCAGTACCTGAACAGCTATACAGTTAATTTCTGAAGAGAAGATTTGCTTATTGGTCAGCATCATTCTCTGACACCTGTACTTGGTGATGAGTTGTGCTCTTTTGTAAATAACTGTCCCCTTCTCAGAGGAGCCCCTTGGTCCAGAGCCCAGATGGTGGCAGGCACTCCACCCTTTCATTCCTGTTTGTATGCTCTAAGCTTACCTGTAGCCTATAATCTTTTTTCTAAGGTTTGGTATTTGCAGCTCAAAGGCCCATCTTGAAAACACCTCCCGTCACCATGGGGAGGTCCATGTGCGTGGTACTCTTTTTCCTCCTAGATGGACCAAAAAACATAGACCTTGTCTTTAAGTTATGAAGAGCTTTACAAGCTAGAAAACACTGATTTTGAAAGACACTCTTTATGAACGTATTTATTTCCAAGGCTGAAGAAGGTAATGGAATTTGTGAGGCTCTTCACAGCAAAGTAGGCCCTGTTTAAATTCTAAAGTTCACGCTGTGGAATGATTCCCTGTAATATACAGAATTTATTACTCCTAGTAAGAGAAGCACATCGGTGAGGAAAGTTCCTTACCCTGTCAACCAAAGAGATAAAAAATTACGCTGTTTATGAAACAATTAAAATAACAAATGACAATACTGAACTTTGAGTTGTGATTAAAATCTCTTGTAACTGTGTTTTATTTTATAGATATGGCCTCTGAATGACTTTGGATTTCTACGTGCAAGCCCCAATGGCCATAGATTTCTTGATGATTAAAAGACTTAAGTTACTATTGACAGTTTTCATAGTATTTTCTACTAAAATTAATGGAACTATTTTTGCTTAGAATAAACACAAATATTACTTGACAAAGATGTCTCTTTCTGAGATTACACCTAGCTGCAGAGTGGGAATGATACACTCCTGTCACCAGCAAAAATTATGTGCCTCTTGCTCTGCTTCCTCTGGCAAGCTACAGTAAGTGCTTGGATTTATGGGAAAGTTTTGGGGTTTTGTTACAAGCCAAGGTTAGCACTGACTGTTCAGAAGGATGGAACAGGTGCAGTGCACTTACTGCGTTGTCACACAGCCAGAGCCATTCTGGCTCTCCCTAGATTAGCAGGTGGTGCCAGGGCTGGAACTGAACACGGCACCAGTGGGGTTCCAGATCTGCTGGTCACTCCCAGGAGTGCTGGGAGTTTCCCTCTAACTGCCCAGTGGGGTCAGAGCACAGTTTCCTCATTAGCTTTCCTCTCAGGAGTGATGACTCTGTTTGTTCCAATGATAGAGAGCCTCAGCTCAACGTGCTCCTGCTCCAGGCTGCCCAGGTGCTGTCAGTCACTGTCACAGGGCACCAGCCTCTCTCCTCACCACTGGGACACTCAGCCTCTTCTAGCTGCCAGGCTCTGCCTCTTCCTTCTAGGCTCCCGTCTTTGAGAGCCTAGATTTATTATTTAAAATTTTATATTTTATATAAAATATATATTTAATGAACTTAAATATTTAGCTTATAAACAGAAAATGTTCTTGTTTCCCACTACTAAACCTTGCTCTTCATTATCTTCAAAGCATTCTCACATCTGTGCCTCCTGATTGAATTTTGTCATCTGAGCTGTTTTAAAAGGGTTTAACCTAAGAGGAAGGGCCCAAGGTAGAGTTGCTTCAGATTGAAATTGAAGGAAGTTACTCTGTTGTTTGCTAGGCAAGAAACATTGTTTAGATCAGGAGATACATTCCAGTCGTACAGAACTCAGTGTTCTGGGTTGGAGGTGTTTAATAATGAGCTCTTCAGCTGCAGAAGGAAAATCCAAGCCTCATCTCTGCAGAGCTGTGTCAGCAAAGGGGCACTTTTCATTTTTATGCCTGAATGAATTTTTTCTTGTAGTGCCCCCCTTTTCTTTAACATACATTTCTTTAGCAGGTGCTGTCACTTGTTTGTCCAGTCTTTTGAAAAGTTTGTAACACTTAATGTGCTTCATTGAAACAATCACGGCAGGATCTCGATAACAAGTGAACATGTGTCACAACAAACCAAAGATACATCTCTGGTTTCACTCTTGAAGACACTGTAATTCCCACCACATCGACAGGAGAGAGTGTACAGTTGTTCATCTGCCAAAAAAGAAAACAAAACCGCCTTTAGTGCTGGAGAAGAACCAATAATTTATTTTCGATTTTCTTCACAAAGTGCTCGTAGTAACAAATAAACTCCCACTGCTGGGTTGTAAATATCAGTATATGTGCTACCATTTGTAGCTCAAAAAATAATCTCAAAATGTTTCAGTGGCTGAGGTATTCTTACACCGAACAATCAGGGCCAGTGGAGTCTCTTCAAAAAACCCCCCCCAGTAATAACAAGGTGCACATCTGTGAAACAGATGATACTAAAAGAAAAATCTAAGTGGTGTTAGTCATACATGCGACAGATCAAGGATGCTTCCAAAACAGGCTGCTAACCCAGGAACCAAAACAGAAGAAAGGAAAACAGGATTTTTCCCCTCATAACTTTAAAAAAAAAAAGGAAAAAAAATCAAAATCAAAATCAGCCATTTATTCCAAAAGCAATTAAACAAGAAAAGCCAGAGCAATAGAAAGGAGGGAAGTAATGGTGCCAGATGGAAAAAGAACCACATACATTCTACCATCACGGGAAGAGCAAGAAGATGCACAAGAGATGCAGGAAGAATCTAACTCTCAATTATACCAGAGGAGAGCTGGGTGAAAAGTACTGCAAGTGGGGGTGGGGGGGAAGCAATGCAGATGGAATGGAAAACAAATGTAACAGAAAGTTAAGCTCTAATCCAGGTAATCTGAGACAGAAAAACAGCTTTGTCTCAGGAAATACAGAAAAAACAGCACTTAAAGTAAGACAACAATGGTGTAAGATGCAGAAAAAAAATAGAAAACATTAATAATGAAAGGCATTAGGAACCAGCGGCAAAGCACTCATACCTTCATTCCAGGACATATCCTCAAGATAAACCTGTGCATGAAGTGGCCATTCTTTTGTCAGGTTATCTTCTATAAAGCAAACATGACAGATGTTAAGTTTTTTCTGATAAATTAATAGTTTTATATACCTAGCAGTCAATCTGGTCCCTCCTAGAGAGTTCTACCTGACCACTCTATCAGTTAAAAATGAAGTTCTCTAAAATTTTAGTTTCTATATATCTGCATAAACTGGAAAATGTCCTCTTGTAGCCAGGAGAAAGGAATGGTGACAATGTAAGACCCTGAAACCACCACTTTTGCACATCCCACTTCTGTGAAACTAGGGGCAAACTTCTGTTTTGATGTAGATGCCTTTCAAAACCTGGCTGGAACTCCACAAGCTGAAAGGGTGAATGTCTGCTAACCTGTACTTTTCACAGATTTGTGGAAGAGCGGAGGTCCAAAGGGACCTCTCAAGATCCCCTATCAAAGCCTCCTGCACAGGCAGGGCAGCTGGAGCAAGCTGACCTGGATGGGCCATGTCCAGGCAGATTTTAAATATCTCCACAAACGGAGACTTCTCAGTATCTCTTAGGCAACCCATTCTTCCTTAGAAAGGAGAAGCCAAGTAACGACCTTCCAATAAGCACCAAGTGAATGTTGTGTGTGAGAACACCACTGAGACTCCTGCAAAAAAATAAATGCAAAACACTCGTAGGGGTTCTTTTATGATGAAGAGTCTCTGAGCACAGAAAGAAAGTCAAGTTCTGGCCTGTACCTGCTGCCGTTTGATCCCCCAGACTCTTCCAACATTTGGGTACAGCATGAAATGAAAAATGTACAACACAACTGACAGCATCAAATGCAAAGTGTGCACTATAAATTGGTGTTTTTTCCTTTTATCAGCACACTCATATTTGATATACAAAGTTCACACCAAGTTCTTTAGCTTAATAATGTGAGATCTTGTCATTAAAATTATAAGTGAAGCCATAAAAAGTAATATTTAAAAAGTAAAAAAAGGACATAAACCCCTTATAACTTAATGACACAAAAGCTCCCAGCTGCTGCCTGACCTCTGAAAGCTCCAACTCCCCAAATGCTGTATTTTGAAGAACAAGAAGTGCCCAAGAGCTGAAGTACAGGACGTCCACAGAAATGCCTTAGATTTGGCAAGACTCAGGAGTTTAGTGCCTATGTACAGTTTAAATGAGGTTGTTATTGAGGAGGGAGGTGTTCCTCCTCTTGGAGCATGAACTTTTAAGCCTGTTTATAGTTTAGTAGCTTTTGAGAGCATGGAGGGTTTTCTACAGCTGTCTTTGAAAAGCCGGCAGTGAAATAATCTCTTATTCCAGAACTGTTTATTGAGTGCTTGCTGGAAAATCAGAGGCCCAGATTATGTTGTTTTAATTCCCAAGAGATTGCCCTACTTAATCACAATATTATACGCAGTTCCCAGCTTCTTCTATGTAACTTGTAACTTCCATGTAACGTCTTTGCTCTGGCCTGAAAAGTAGAACTGAGGGGGACTTTGCAGCCCCCTCTCCAGTAGCAGCCCAGAAAAACTGCCCCTTTCCAACCTTCCTCTGAACAGGTAATGGAGTATTTCCTCTTTATCACCAAAACCCAACCACCAAGTATTAAACCCCAGTCTTGCTTTTGCAACTCACTGTTCTATTTTCAACTGAAATGTTCAGGATATATGCCTGGGAATAAGCCTCATCTAGATTAGTTCTAATGAAAGCAATTAAATTGGACACATTGGAAATAATGACAGGATCAGTACAGCCTCTTTGATGTTACCTTTGCTGAACACCTATCTGGTAATGAAAATGTCAGAATGAAAAGAAGATTAACCCACTCAGACCCAGTACTTTACTACTGCCAAAAGAAAGGGAAAAAACCAGGAGGCATGTAATGATGACAGAAAACTGGAAGATACACCAGTTACATGGAGTACAACATTTTCCTTACACCTGATCAGAACATTAGTTAACTGCGTGAAGTGTCAAAATACAAGAAAGGATCAGATGGCCTTATCTCATCCCAAATAACACCAATGTTATTGGGAGTTTGCTTGATGCAAGCTACAAAACATGAGGACTGGAATGGTGAATGTCCTGAAAACACCCACAAAACCAGCCAGAGGCCTTTCCCCAGCAGGCCTTGCTTGAAGCAGAATCCTCCTTTTCTTTGAGGAAGAAAACAATAAACAGAGATCAAAATCAAGTTTGTCTACCTATCTGGCTCAGCACTGTGATCAAATAAGACAGTACCATAACTGTGAAAACAGTATGAAAATGGCAAATGCTTCCTATTTCACGTGCTTATTTTTAATATTGGGAAGAAAAATTCACAATTTTCACAAAGGGGAAGGGTCTCAGGTTGTAGAATGAAAAGATGTTCATCTACAGGTAACAAAAAATCGAGTTAGAAAACTTGCAGCATTTCCTATTTGGAATTGGTGAAACAGGAGTTCACTCAGAACAACTTTTATAGGATTAGTGGTGGAGGTTTAGGTCATGCCTTGCTGCTTACAAAGTACAAAAAGGGCAGTTGGGCCATAAGCCACCATGAAGAGCACTGGTACGATGCAAATTCATGAGGTTACCATACTTCAAGTACAGTAACTTGTGAATCATAGAACCACAGAATCATTTATGTTGGAAAACACCTTCAAGATCATTGAGTCCAACCATTAAAGTAATGAAGAAGCAGCTGAGGAAAAGTCTACTCTCTCTTCTGTATGAAGCCCAGGGAACAGAATTTCAACAAAGCTTTTCTAATTCATCACTACAATTGTAATTTTGAAAATAAAAAAAAAACCCCAACCAATGGGCAAAATTAATCCTTCTCCCAATTCCCAGCCTGAACAGAGATCATTATTCTCCATCTGATGCTCAGATCCTGGGGGCATCAGGCACAGCATCGCTGGGCAAAGGAAGGGATTGTTCCACTCTGCTCTGCACTGGGGAGGCCTCACCTTGAGTCCTGTGTGCAGTTTGGGGCACCACAACAAAAAAAAGACATGAAGCCATTAGAGAGTGTCCAAAGGAGGCCACGAGGAGACTGAGGGGAGACCCCATTGCAGTTACAACTTCCTTGTGAGGGGTAGAGGAGGGACAGCCACTGATCTCTTCTCTGTGGTGACAGTGACAGGACCCAAGGGAATGACCTGAAATTGTGTCAGGGGAGGCTTGGGGTGGGTATCAGGAAAAGGTTCTTCACCCAGAGGGAGACTAGGCACTGGAAGAGGCTCCCCAGGGAAGTGGTCCCAGCCCCAAGCCTGGCAAGAGTTCAGGAAGTGTTTGGACAATGCTCTCAGGCACACAGTGGGATTCTTGGGGTGTCCTGTGCAAGGCTGTCAGTGATCCTCCTAAGTTCCTTCCAACTCAGCATATTCTATGACTGTGATTCTATGAGATTTGAAATCTGGTTATCTCAAAAAATAAAAATTTTCTGTTAGTACTCTTGACTTCACACATAATCCAGTAACAGCTCTTGTCAGGCAGTTTTGCACACTGCATTTACTTGCCTGTCTGGTTCAAGCAGCAGAAACATTTTCCAGAGTTGAACAAAGCTTTTTTATTTTCTAGTTCTCTACTAAATATATTACCCAGCCTAACATACCTTGAGACAGCAGAAACAGAGGTAGCCACTTACTAAAAAACAGAGGCATGGCCCAGTCTGCAAGCAGAACATCCAACCTAATGGTTCTCGCAGTGATTCATATTTCTTGTGCCCTTCCTTATTTCAGCTACGTCATTGTTATTACAGCCATGGCTCCCTGTTGGTGGTTGTCTGAAGCAAACTGGTGTCCCATTTTCACTCCTTGGCCGAAGGAGAGCGCGAGTGTTACCAGTGCCAATTTACGTGGTGGCCTTGCACCTTGCACAGTCTGCTCAGGCTGCAAAACTCCATGTACAGAGTTGTCATTTCTGAAACACACTCTGAACATACAGGGGGAAATGTGAAGACCTGATCATCAACCAGAACTCCTGAAACAAATTGTAATTCCCCAGCGGTACAGCCTGCCTGGCTTTGCCATCTATTGGATTTGTCTGACAACAAGAGGTGAAAGGATTCTGCAGCTCCATTGTCTCAACTGCAGGATCTAAGAAAACACTGGCAGGCTCATCAGAGAGGTTTATGAGCCTGCAATTCAAAGAGATTAAAAGGAAAAATCTACTGAGATTCTTTCAGGCTACAGAACAACATTAAATAACTATTAGCAGCTTGGTTCAGTAAAGCTTTACTAGAGCCCTTGCTGGGTCATTCAGAAATTGTAAAAGAGGAAAGGTTTTTAAGTTTCACTTGAAAATACAATAAATATTTCTTGGGCTATTTAAGGCTGAGTTTTAGGGAAAGGGTTGCAAGCAGTAAATGGAAATTCAACCCTTTTAACAGTTTATGGTAATAGTAAAAATAGTCATAATACTTGAAAGATTTTTCTAGCTCTTTATCAGGCATACATTCTTAGGATTGATTTTTTTTTCCAACCAAACACAATTAAACTTCAAGGTATGTACTATCAGTCAAATACTCTTTATAGTATCTACTCTGCATAAAAATCGGCACAGTACACACTGGATGTTTTCACAAGTTAATCTTTTCTAATAGGTTTTTCAGTTTTAAAACAGTTACTTAAATTTGAGTCTTTTGAGTTAATTTAAAACAACCGCACTTACTTTAGTTTGAAATTTTAACAAAGTCATGTGTTAAGAATTTTCATAACAAAGTGATATGTTCATTATAAAAATACCAAAACAATCCTGCTTCACTTGTTGCAGATGAGATTTAACTCCACGGAGTTCAAAGGCTTGTGCTCCAGCTGAGGGACTACAGCTATAAAATCCATGGCTGGAGAAGGAATATACACTTCTGTCACGTACAGAGCATATCCTGGCACACTGCACAACCACTGGTGTTGTCAGCAAAGCCTGCATTAGTGACCAGATATTGTAAAATCAGCTATTTTAGGCCAAGTACAATTTTTTGTTGTGCCTCACCTCACTGCCTAACGGAAAGGAACAGAGAGAATGGAACCAGAGCCATTCTCAGAGGCACAAGCTGGAACACTGGCAATTCCAGTTAAGAGCCTGGAATTCCTCCTGCCTAAGAAATGACACAAGAACAAAACAGAAATTACACTGGAATGTTATTCCTATATGAGAATTGCATTTGCAGTATTTTTCTAAAAGTGTAATTTAAAAATTGAAAATCCAAAGGAGGTATGTGCCAAGATGTGGAAACTGCTCCCCCCACCCTATAAACGCTTGAAGCCTACAAGAAAGATGGAGAGGGAGTTTTTACAAGGGCACATAGTGACAGGACAAGGAAGAATGGATTCAAACTGAAAGACAGCAGGATTTCACTACATAGAGGGAAAATATTTTTGACTGTGAGGGTGGTGATACCCTGGCACAGGCTGCCCAGAGAAGCTGTAGATGCACCATCCCTGGAAGTGTCCAAGGCCAGGTTGGATGGGGCTCTGAGTGACCTGGTGGTCCTGTGGAAGGTGTCCCCTGCCCATGGTAGAGGGGCTGGAACAGGATGGTCTTTAAGGTATCTTCCAACCCAAACCATTCTGTGATTCTATGAGTTATGGACATCTATCTCCATCCTCATGTGAAAATATACCATCCTTGATTGAACCTCACTAGAGCCATACATGGGAAAAAAACCCTAGATTCTTAAATTTGCTACCCAAAATCTTATACAAAGCAACTGGTTTTAAAGTCAATTCCATTACTAGCTTTGAATTATTTGCTACATTTATCACCAAAAATTAATCTAAGGCACCAATTTATTGATTTAATTTTGTGACCTTTCTGCTAATCAATCATTAATAATTAAAACATAAAATGAATTTATATTATTACCTTGGTAATGTGATTGTTTAGATACAGTTCCTTTGCATATATCAACCAAAATCCAGAAAAGTTGCAGGGCTGCTATTCAAAGGGACCTGGACAGGATATAGGAATGGGCTGGCAGGGACACCAAAGGGTTCAACCAAGATGAAGTCCTGCTTTTGGGATGGACTAACTCAGTGCACCAGTACAGGCTGGGAGACATCTGGCTGGAAAGCAGTTCTCCACAGAGGAACCTGATGGACAACAGGCTCAACACGAGTCAGCACAGGGCACTCCTGTGGCAAAGGCCAGCCCCACACCGGGCTGTGGCAGCAAGAGCATGGCCAGCAGGTCAGAATAGGGATTTTTTTCCTCTCTACTCAGCCCTAAAGAAATTGCATCCAAAATCCTGTGTCCAGTTTTGGTGTCCCCAGTACAAAGCCCTGACATGTGGGAATGGGTCCACTGGATTGCCAGCATGGTCAGGGGCAAGGAAGATGCAGAGAGACTTCTCAGAGGTGCACACAAGCAAGGAAGAGAAGCGAAAGGCACAAGTTGTGAAGTCCTTATATACAACCTGATAGAAGCAAAACATGTTTTGGTTGATCTGGGGTTTGGTTTCTGTTTGGTTGGTTGGTTTTTCCACTCTGAGGGTGTTCAAACACTGGAACTGCTGCCCAGAGCAGCTCGAGAACCTCCATCCTTGGTGACACTAAATCTAGGCTGGAGAGGGCCTGAGCAACTGACTACGAGGACTGGCTTTAAGTAGGAGACTGATCTGCATGGCCTATGAAGGTCTCTTCCAGCCTGTGTGATTCTCTGATTCTGTGAGAAGTCTCTCTTCTTTCCAGCTGTGTCATAAAAGCATGAACTTTCAGGGTTTAGATGACTTCTGATATGAAAAATGTGAAACAGGTTTTTTCCAAGCTAAACTCACTGAAAAACTTATGGTAATTATCAGTGTCAAGCTTGATTTTAACTGCATATTCATCTTTTTTAAAACAGGATATCAAACAAAGCATGGAAAAATCTGAGAAGAAAATCTATTGACCAAAAAACCCAATCCCATTCTTCATAGGTAAATTGTTACACACTTTTTTTTTTCATCCTCCAAATTTTTTGCAGGGACTGTAAACAAAAGATTCACAATCATAAAAAGGTATTCTTATATGACAAAAGAATGAATTGGAAAAATTTCATAAAACATACAAAGAGGCAGTTCTTATAAGATTTCCAGATCAGAAAAAGTTGGATAAGTATTTGAGCCTAACCTCTGAACAGTTTGTGGTTTGTCCCTTCCCTTTAATACTATGGCCTGAAGGCACAAAAAAATTAGGATATTATTGGGAAACCTTTAGAGAAAAGCAGTATTAAGATATAAAAGCACATTGACTTGTTATTCTCAACAATTCAAACAAAAAGGAAATTAAAACCATAGAGCCCCACAGAAATTCATCTCCTTGGAACTTCTCTGGCTACTGAATTTCTGAGCCAAGTAATTAAGATTTAGTTAGTGTAACACAAGAAGGTACATACAAACAAACAATCTGTGAAATGGGGAAACGACTACAGTGCAAAGGGCTTCCTGCTGATGGGCAGCCACACACACTGGCATCCTTCAGATCCTGCTTCCTAGGCTTCCTTTGCATCTTACTAACTTGCTGTATTATCTCTCTCATCACTATTCCCCTTAGCTGCTGTCTCAATTCCTTTGTTTCTGCGAGCTTTTATGGCAGTGTCTACGAATTTGTCTAGAATCATGACTTCAGAAGCAGCTTGACAGGCATTCAAAGAACTAGAATTTATTTCCCCATCATTTTGCTGCCAGGGAACATGCTGGAAAGAATGCAGCAGCAGTGCACATGTGTGTTAGGTGTGGCTCAGCCTGAAACATGGGAGCCGTGGGAATGGCACCCTCTGTACTAAAACAGAATGTCCCATCACCATCCCATTTCCAAACACCTGCCTAAACAGAGGTACAATCTGACTTCTTTATTTACCAGAATCTTGAGATGGCTTTTCAAAGAACTCCTCTGGATGCAAAAGAATCTCAGAAAATACAAATAATTTTCAAATTACTGTCAAAACTAATTTATAGCAATGTCCTTAAATCCCAAGGGAAAACAACATCTTGATGCAGCTCTCTACTTCAGTGGATAAATCTGACCCAGGCAAAATGGAACTTCATAGTCTGAATTTAAGCTGTAGGTAAAACTTACTAAATACTTAAATTCCTAAATTAATCTCTAGTGTTTCCTTTTTCCTCTGCACATACAATTTGTGAAAAGAGAAGACACAACCTGTATTACAATGGTAAAAGTACAATAGGATGAGAGCACTGGACAGCTCTTTCCAGAACAGAAATTCCTGTTCTGACATCACCTTCAGGCATTTAAAAAGTAACTTTGAGATGAAAAATGTATTTAAGTCTGATCTTAATACTGTTTACATTACAAATAGAAAAAGATCCAATATTTTCCATTGTTCTGAAATATTTATTCAACAACTCTGTTTTCACCCCTCCCCCTCTCTTCCCAAAGCCACCCAAAGTCTGAAAGACAAGGTTATTTAACTCAAGAATTCACCCTGTGTATATCCAATTCTGTATCACCCTCTTTATCCTGCAGTGATGCCTATGTGCCACAGTGACTATGCCTTTGTCTCTCCACGTTGTGGCATCGGCGGCAGCAGGGGAGTTAAAAATCAGCACAAGAGAGCAAGGTCTGATGGTGTGCCAATGTACAATGGCAGGGAATTCAATAACAAGCTGCAGAGACAGTGGGCTTTTATCAGACACATTCCGCAGTGGTGGTGGCTCCACGTCAATGCCGGGCCGCAGTGTGTTACCGCAGAGTGCGACCGAGTGTTTTCCCCACAGGCAAGCCACTATTATTGACTCCCCCCATTAACATGTAGGGTGGATATACATTTATTGAAGGTTCTAATGGAAGGCTGAGGGACTCCTATCCTGAGGCCAGAGCAGAAAGACAGCCTATCACTTCATGTAATGGTAGCCCATGTGTGACAGACCTGACCTACATTTCCCCCCTTTCTTTCTCACAACAGCCTGTCACTGTTTTAAGAAGCTCTTTTCTGAGAGGTATAAAAAGAAATGCGTGCTAGAGCTGCCTAGTTAATATGTTATATTGAAATACTATTTACAAACCTGCTTTAGAAAGGCTAGTTTAGACTACGGATGAATTATGAACACTACCTAACACACACAACGGGAAAGAACGTGTCCTAATGATTCTGGTTATAAATCCGTACACAATGAACACTAGGTGTAGATGGATTTATACTTACATCTAAAACACTGCAACAAAATGGAGTATAAAACTTAAAATTAAGAAAAATTAATGAAGCAACCGTCATAAAATAAAAAGGGCTAAGGTCTGCAATTAGTATAGATTTCATAATAATTCAAACTATTAGGAATAATGCCCCCTAACATTTTGTTGGAAGTAATTCCATGTGTAACACAAGCTATAAATAATGGATCCACGTTTGAAAGTAGGACAAGAGTGAAAGAAACATTTGGTTCAGCACTAAACAGCATTTTAAAATACCATCTAACTACCACTCCCAGCCCCTGCTTATTTAAAGAGCTGCTGCCACTCCAGCACTCCTTGGCAGGAACCTACCACTCTGCTGCAGGTCATACTCTTTTTTTGTCTCCTCGTTCCCTAGAATTTTCCACGCTTGATCAATTTCGATGAACCGCTGCACGCGCTCCTCCACTTCTCCTGCTGGCACATCTGCCTCCTGTTTGTCGGGATGATACTGCCAATCAAAAACAACATTAAAAAAAAAAGATTGGGGGAGTGAAAGTGAGGAGGGTGGGAGAGGAGCAATCAATAATGCATTTGATACTCAGAGAAAAGGAGAAGGTCTAAGCTAAGGAGCCAAAGGAAGCGAGATGACGACGCTGGGAACAAGAGGAAACTGCCAATTTAATTATCCCACTGGAATGGCAACAGAACCACCAGTGGCACAAGTGTCACCATGCGCACTGACGGCATTTTCTGGATAATTTGCTGCTGGAATCACTGGTCTTATGGACAATTTACCTAGAGAGTGACTACCACAAACAGAAATAGGTACATGCAGAGGACCATGACACAGGAACAAGAGGAGGTGCTGGAGGTGCTGGCAGCTCTCGTAATATGACACAGAGCTGATTTAAACATAACCACCAATGTTTAGTTAAAGCTATTACAGATAAATTGAATGTGCATTACATGTGCCTAGCTTTTTTTATGATTTAAATGGTAAATAAAATATACATGATCAAATATAATTTATACTACATGCAATTCTACTTTTGAAAATATGCCTCAGCATCTTTAATTTCTTTCAGTTCAGTGAATCAATAGCCCTTCCAAATATTTAAAGTCATGGATCACTGGCTACAAAATTGTGTCATTTTAGTTAAGAAATAGCTATTCGAGGACATGGTTATTCAAGAAAACCCACGTTAAACAGGCAAAAATAATTAAAATGGTAACACGTTTTCTTTCTCATTTGTTCTGAGCAGAGAATTCTGACTTGAGTGGTTCCAATGTCTGCTGAAAAGGACCCCCCAAAGGTCCATCTTCCTGTAGCTTTACTTCACCTCCAGTAATCTCTTTTTTCTGTATTTTAAATTGCTCAGAAGACGTGATGGACCAACAGGAAACAGCACTTAAGTTGAGGAAGTTGCAATATAATCAGGCCTACCAGCAGATAACTGTGTCATAGACCAAGTGTTCCCTTATTCTGGAGCTTTAACTGCCCTTTATACCAGCATCAGCTGGGGGCACTGAAACATGCAGCAGATTTTAAGACTTAGAACACCTGTTCTATAAGTGTTTAAGCAGATTTCTGATTAAATGAGTCTCTCTGTTTTAGGTTATAATTCATTTTGGAAAGAAAAGAATATTAGTATCATGTGTACTTGATAAAATCCCAAATGTAAAAGGAGTTCTTCTCCTGGAGTCCATTTGATTACTGATGGATCTGTCATTGGCACTGACGGGTGTCACCCAGACAAATCGCCTGTACAACAACAGCGGGGATGGATGAGCAAAATGCTCTGACCTCAAGTTTTCTCACATGGTATTTTTTCATATACAGGTGGATGTACCTGCAACCTCACATATGAGGTCTGTACACTATTTTTGTTCCACTTCAAGTCCCCTCTGCATTCAAGACTGAGCACTACCTTACAACTTGCTGAAAATATGGCTAAAGCACAGTTGTGATCCATGAAGATTCATCTCTTAGAGACCCCTTTTCTATCTCCTCAACTGAGGATGACAAAATTCTAAGGCACAAAAACACCCTAAAATTTTGGTCATTGCATTAAGTCATTGTATCCTATATAGATAACTGCTAGATCTTTGGATTGGCCACAAAGACCCCATCTTCTCAGATCAGTTTCTTAGAAATACATGGAAACATTACTGACCAACTGCCCAAAGCAGAACTAAGCATACTGGCTTCTCTCCTGCCAAGAGTGTTGAGAGAACACTGCTACAAAACTGGTCACACTTTTCCTTTTGCTGCACCAAAACCCTGTCTGACTGAAAAACAATATTTGAACTATACTGGAAAGAGACAGCAAAATACAGTAAGCTACACATCACAAAAGTTGGAAAAATAATAATCAATGCAGAAAACACTACTCTGTTTATTTCTTGAATAATGCAGAAAATTAATTATTCTTCAGGTTTATCACATAGCCCTTAACTCCTTTCCTATAGATTTGGAAAATTTAGTATCTGTAGCATATGCAATTTCTATGTTAGAAAGACTACAATCTAACTAGTATCAACTCCATTGTAGGGGACCTACTCATTAAAAAACGTATCTGTATCTGTTTCTCTCCATTTTGGTCTCCGTGCTTTCTGAACCTATTTGCTCCTTCCTCTCTTGGCCGTTCTCCTCTATTATCATCTAACGCCTTTAGCAAACTACATCTACACTAAGAAAAATCCTCAAATATCAGCTCTTTTACACTAATACGCCTCTTATTCTTTTTTTATTCCAGTGACCCCATTTCATCTGGATTTATGTACTTATTGTTATGCTCTTATTGACTTACTTTTCCTACTCTCTAGCTTGCTAATCAAAATTCAGGAATTTGTCTGTAGCAAACATCCACTCTTGATTCAACTGCCCTCCTCCTCTTTCCTCTCAAGACAACAAACAAGGTGTCTTCTCTCCAGTTGTTTTAGACACGGTTCAGCCACTCAGACACAGAGGACACTTTACCAAAGTACCAAAATTCAGAGGGAGCACTCTAATGTCCTCTGTCAATACTTCAGACATAAATCAACCACACTTTTTTTCGGATCTTCCCTCGCTCCTAGTTACTTCCTAGATTCTTGTGTCTGATCCTGCTCCCTCTTCAGAGGAGCTGCCTGAAGAAACAGAGCCAGGGGTTTGGTTTTGTTTTGAAGGAGGTGAAATATGATGGACGTTTGTGATCTCCTCCTCTTTCCCATTCAGCCTTACTTCTGGGTTAATCTCAGCTGCAGCGTGTCCAGGCCCCGTAATGAAAACAGACAGGCCTGTTTTCTACTCGACCTCCCTCTTTCGGCTCCAACTGAACTGCTGCTCATCTCTCCCTCATGCACCCACTTGTAAGTTTTTATTCAGAATGCTGGAGCCCCACATGTCTCCTGCAATGTCACTTCTCAAGATCTGTGCAGATGATCTTCATGTCATTCATACCCCACCTGAGCACTATTCTCAGCCCTATTACCGGATATATTTAAACTTTCAGCTGCATATGCACAGCAGTTTGATGCAGCAATACTTCATAAAAAGAACTTTTTGCTGGGCACTCATCCCGATTACTGTGTTTGAAACGAAGCTTTAATAACATGTTACTATTTTATAGGATTTTATAAAAACATTAAACTAGCCTTTCCCAAGTCCAGCAGAGGGAAGGGAAAATGAAGAAGGTTGGGGATACATGACGAACCTCTTTTTCCTTTTTTATAGCTGTACCAGAAGTAACTTGCTGACTCTGTCTGGGATTTGTACCACTTTACAGCATATGATGCTCTTCAGTTACTGTGAACACTAAAAAATAAACCAATTGATTTTGGAAATACATTCGTTCATCTGATAACATTCTGATACTGCTCTCTCTCCTGATGTTTATCTTAAATGTCACATTGTCTTAGTATTTCTTGAGGACTCTGGTCCAAACAATTTCTTAAGGGTTTCACTTCCTTTAGCTTTTGAAATCAGTAAAAAAATTTTGAAAAAGCATGAACCTTAAAGTCCAAAGCTCAAAAGAAAAACACACTTTAAGCAGTGTCTTTTGGAGACTTGGTGAAATGCTTGGCTCCGCAGGGCAACAGGAAAAGCTGGCTAACACAAACTTAACCTTGTGCCCTTTTCAATTACAATATCATTATCATACCTTGATAAAACAACTGCATTCTACTGTGTTATTCTTAATAACAGCCTTACACCAGACTATACTTTTCAGCAGGTTGGATACTGTGAGAAACAATGTATCACCCGGCAAACACACTCTGAAACACAGACAGAGGTTCAGTTCACAGTTCACAGTCTTTTTTCAAGTATTCAAAAAGTTGGAAATTTTTCATGGCATTTTTTTAGGTAAATTACTTGTATTTCATTATGCTCATCTACTGCCTTTGATATGTGTTACAGAATAAAGAACAGGCAAGTAAACAAACCTTCTCTGTCTCAGAAAAAAGGTGTTAATGTTGTTGCAGTCTTCAAGCATAGGCTATGAAAACATGTTCCAACATCTATTTTATTTATGATATTCTTATTTGTACAGTGTAGCACACAATTAGGTTTGTATAAGAGTTTGGAACATGCTACAGCACATTCAACTTCTACTCTCTGAATTTCTGCCTACTTTATACTCCATGAAGTTTGGAACCTTCTGCACTTTAAAGAACTGCAAAATCAATCCCTGGACTTTAATCCCTGGAAGTTAATGTGACCATTTAGTCAACAACTGGTATTACCTCTCAGTGACACATCAGCAGACCTCAAGAACTCTCCCACCACAGGACGAGGAACGACGAGAGCTGGCTGAGCTTTGGCTGAACAACTCAAGCGCTGCAGATGCCACAGCAAGGTCCCCATCCTCCCAACCCTGCTATGAGCTCCTTAACTTTGGGCAATAAATGTAACAGGTTGACTGATTTTAATCCAATTCAAATTAGCAAGCAGAAACCCTCTAGTTAAATCAATGTAAGGTACATTTCTTACTGGGGCTCATGAATTTATTTTTCAAAAGACATTTACAGCACCTAGTGAGAATCAGCTTAATACAGGTCAGTGGGAGGGGAGGGGTGAAGCATTACAGGCTAAAGTTTTACACTAGATTTGTAATCTCCTCCTAAACTGTGGAATGCACAGCAACTAAACCACTTCATATGGTCAAACTTTTACTCACTTTTACTTTTACCCACTACTTTTTCCAAATAACCAGCCTTTTCAATCTGGCATTTGGAAAAGTTCAAGAAGTACTATCCCTTCTCATTTAGTACTTAACACATTACTGTGGCTATTTTGCCTTGTGTATAAAGGGTATTCATTCTAAAAAGAAAAGATGTACCGCATCCCTAATTCCATACATCAAACCAGGAGGCTTTATTTTCTAGGAAAACTACAGCTGCCTCCAAATTTTTATTTCACTTACGAAAAAATGATTTAATCTACTACTGTGTATTTCACAGATAACTGTAAAAAACTCCTCCCTGCTGAAATTACATAGCTTTTAAGTAAGCCACTTAAAATGTAAAATTTCTTTTTTCTGACTGAGGAAACTGAAAGGAAATCAGTTCTAATTTTTTTCCGGGGTCAAACTAAGGCATACTCTCTACCTTCTACAGCTTTGTCTTTCCTACTTTCCAATATTTTCTGCAAAGTTGTCAAGCTTTTGCAGAAATCTTCAGATGAAAATAAAAATTAATATAAAAAGGATGAATCAAATGTGGCTGCATTAAATTCTTGACCTTCTCTTCTGAGATGATTATTTTAGAGATATATTCTCAGATTTTTAAATTTTTATTATACACTTTTCAGATTTTTTTTTCCCCATCAGGGAAACCATTACTAAGGTTCTAAAATTCAAAAGTAATGACAGGCATAGAACAATGATGAAACCATTAGAGCTCAAAAATTCAAGTTAGATTATTCTGGACTTACTATCATGAGTCATAAAGTAAGCATTAAGTAGTCAGTACTACCAACACTTACAGCACAGTAAATTTCTAAACTACCTGATTTAATAAAGATTTTTAACTCTGAAATCATCTACAGTCTCATGGAATCACCTTGCTAAACTGAACGGCCAAGTTTAGACAAGTCTTGAATTCCTGCTTTATTTCCATAAGGGATGTGTGCCTGTATTTGAATAAGGGATATTTTCAAAGCTGGAGATGTGCTGTGAGTAAATCAAGGAGTAGTATTTTACTAGAGGATTACTTAGATGCACCCAAGTATTTGTGCCTTTGAAGGAAACAACATCTAATGACGAAACCTGACCTTTAAATAAGAGCAAATGATAGAATATTAACATCTCAAATTAACTCAGTATCTCGGCATCCTTATCCCTTTCTCCATGTTTGGCATATAGTAGTAGCTACAGCATTTTTGTAGCTAGATAGTATTTTATCCATGGAATGCAGCAAGAAGTATGATTTCCACCCAACTATGAATTACCTTTCTTTAAAAAAAATGTTCACAACCTACACTACAACAGCTTTTGGAATGTGTAAAAATATGTGTATTTAGATTTAAAAATAAGCAGTGATGAAAGACACTCGGCAATGGTCAGGGAAGAGAAATTCAATCCAAACTTTACAAAGAGAACACTCTTCATATCTGGTGCAGGTACATTTTTGATGAATGAAAGAACTGAATTAAAATTGCAAACAGAAGAGATCCAAGCCATGAAACTGGTGTGCAAAGGGCTGGATGGACTAACACAGCAGAAGTGGTAGTGGCCCTGGATAAGCACGGGATAGTGTGAGATGGGAGCAGGACACACCACTGCCAGCCACTGTCCTGGTACGAGTGAGCTGGACACGCTGCTGCTCAGAACAGAGAGAATGAGGAGAGGGGAAACACTGGAAGCAGCTGCATGAAGAGAGAAATCCATGCCATTATTTTCCAACCACATTGCCAGACTCATGGCTGGGAATCCAAGAGGATGAAACCTTGACTCCTTATGGGAACTGCACAGATTAATACCAAGCACTTTTATCAATCACATTATCAGTATTTGGGGGTTCAATCTATTTATGCTTGTATGAAAGTTCAATACTGAAGAGGCAATATATTCAAATTTCAGAATCTGAACTCTCCCTCAGAGTAGTAAGTCCAAACTGTTATTTTATTTATAGCACACTATGACACAAAAAAAGTTAAAATGGGCTTAAGCAAGCAGAACAGAAAGCCTCATGCAAACAGCCTTGCTCTGCACGAAGTTAAACAAACAAGCATGCTGCACTAAGACAAAATGCACAAACCATTACCAGTATGTCCCTTGCAATATAATAAAGTGCACCCTTTTTAACAAAGCAACAAGACCAAAGTGCAGAAATTAATGTGAGCACAAAAATATTGAAATTGGCAACTATGTTTAAAAACATTTGTCATGCTTTATTCTACGTGCATACATTATCAACTGCAATTGTTATTATCTACAGGTTAAGCAAATGAAGTCAGGACAAAAACTGTCAAGTGTTCTCATCTGACACAAGTATTCACAGGTCCATGCAAATCTGTCTGTACATTACACAGCCCATCATAACACTTCACATCACATTAAAAAGAAGCTGCAAGACAGCCAACATTAAGAAGAAAAATATTAACTGGCTATTTCCTATTTAACTTCTGATTGAGTTTGAATTCTTGTTACATTTCCTTGCCTTTAAAAAAAAATCTGAGTAAATTTAATGCCAGGCTGTTCTTAGTCGGAAACTCCTTTGCCCCTGCTTACAATATATGTAGTAAATACCAGTTTTTACTGAGACTTGCCAATAAATCTCACCCCCTGACATAGTGTCTGTTCATACTCAGTTTTTGGCTGCTCTGCCACAAATGCCAACAAAGGGACCAATTAATGAAAACTTTCTTGATACATTCCCAGTGGATGAATGTCCGCCTTGCAGAAGGTACCTTGACAACATTCATCTCGCACAGGCCAAATGGTTGCTCTGTGGTAGCAATTAAGACACCACCAGCCTTGGCTAGATTTAAACCAACAACCAAATCTGTGTAGGTCGGAACAAATGCTCATAGAAATCTGGAGAAATTAACTGCTAAACAAGGGCTGGATTGGGTCATATAATTGCATCCATTTCTCTAGTTATTTACAGACCATGAAGACACATTTTTATAAGAAAGCAATTACGATTCCTAAAACAAAATCTCAACCTGGCCATATGACCACAATATTTAAGCCACATCTATAAATACCTAAGAGATCAACAACTATTCTAAATAATTTCAAAACCAAAATATTATGGTAGGCTGACATTCTCTTTGTACTCAGTTTTTTTTCTCTCTCTCCACAAACAGACTGTGTTCAGTCTTCATCTTCCCATAGCTTTGGAATCAAGTTTGGACAATTAAGCTCAGTACGGCATTCCTCCTCTTTCTAAAATTACATTTGGAAATAGAGTTTTGTTGCTTTGATCCAGAAGTGCTTATCAGAGGGTCTCTTGCTGCACTGTGAGAACAGCATTAGTGTGAGAGCTGGTAGGAAACTCCTGCCTCCCCTGCAAAGTTCAGACTGACTTTGGGTTTTTATGCAGGGTACCAACCCCAAAATCTCTGTCCTCAAACAGTTTAAAGTGTGGCTGGCCCAGGTCCCAGCCCTCATGAACAAGTAATTCTGCTTCTACTGGTCTCAGGGCTCAATAAATTTATGTTTAAAGCTATCCAAGATATTAAACGTCTGGATCTGAAATACTATCAGCTAAGCTTAACAGTGTAGGAGAGTGGGTTCCCCTCATCACCCTACAACCTGGCAAAACTGCACATTTCCAGTTTTGAACTGTCATTATAGGGCTTGTAGCAATATTTTCAATCAAATTATGCAGCATGTATTGAAAGTTCCAGATCAGCTGATAAAGCACCAAAATGTAAAGCTGAGCAGTCTCCCTGCTGGACACAGCACAGAAAAGGAACCATATAATGCAATTACAACACTCCAAGAGCTCTATTACATTTAAAGTTAACACTTTGGCTAATTTTACATCCATCATCCCACTGAATACTGTCAGCCACAAACCCCCATCAGCATGTAACAGAATTAACACCCAGATCTGGTATTACCTTTGCCATGCATAAGTCAGCTATAGCTGAGCACCCAAGCACAACGCCTCCAAATGATCATTTGCTCTGCTAGTGGGCAGCATATACAGAGCACAGGCTCTGGCTGCCGAGCTCTAGGGCTCAACCGTTTTTCTTGCACAATCCATTCTGTGGATGGTTTTAAATCAGAACACAGGCCAAATTATCAATTCATTTATTAAGCTGGAATTTGAACTTTTGGCTAACACAACTTAAGAAAAGCATGTTTTAGCCACCTGTGACAATCAAGGAAAAAGGTGACAAACATGCACTTGGCCCCCACCCTGTGGCACTCACTGAAAGGTCACAGAAAGAAGCCATTTTCCAACTTTACCAGCTGAACTTATAAAAATAGGGCAGGAGAAAAAAATACACTATTTTACACACAAAAAAAGGAGAGGTTATTTACTCAACAAAAGTATTCTGAAACAGGAAGATGTTTATCTCAGCAAAACAAAGAAGCTTAAACTGAAGGAGAAAATGAGTTCATTTTGAAAAAAATCTTTGGTTTAACCATGTAAACCTTAAACTTCTGTCACTGGAGGAAGAACTTCCGAACGAAGAATGTGAATTAATTACCAACATATTTATACAAATGAATGGAAAAAACCCGCTAATTACCAGTAACTAAATAATTCTGGCATCTTACCTTCCTAGACTCAAAGTGCTTTTTAATTCAGAGTGACTTAAGTTTCAACTGAAAAACTCTTGAGCACTGCTGTGTAATCAAAAACCAGTTGGGGTGGAACCCTTGAGCACTGTGGTGCTGGCTGCTCTTCACTTAGAATCCTTTTGCTTGCCATTTTATCATAGGAGCCATTAGGAAATCTTTCTGCCCTAGTATTTCTCTCTTACTACATAGTTTTATTTTAAAAAAAGAATTTCTATTTGTAGATCAGCTCTTACATTAAAAAAATACCTGAGCAAACAAAAGGGTACATGACTTCAGAGCAAGACATGTACAAAACACAGGGTTAATAATTTGATATGCGCACCTTCTGAAGTATGAAGCCTCCCCCAAGGCTGCAGTGGAAAGGGAACTATTTCAGCGATGAAGACTTCCATCCCTGGCTTTTCCACAGGTCTATTTTGCATACAAAGGTCTTGTATAGTTGCCACCCTGAGGCGACATCACAGTCTGGGCTCTGTGGCCTACACAGTCCATCAGGTACTAATTAGATAGCATGTTCTGTCAACACTTTCTTGCTCTTCTTCCTTTAATTGATCATCCTGCCCAATTAATACAAAGCAACACAGTTCTGAAATCCCTGAGATTCTTTACCTGTGAGAAACAAGGATGAAGGGATAAAACACCCTCCAAAAGGGTCACAAGGTAGCTGCACTTGTCCAAGATCCAGAGTGACAATAACACCACTGTGCTGAGAGGTTAATTATGTTCCTAGCAACTTTCTCTTGAGCCTAAGATTGTTTTTTATCTAAGAATAAAGACTAAAAGCAAAAAAAAAAAGCCCCAAACCTACTTCATCTAACAGGCCACATTATGTTTAGATATGGTAACAGCTTATGAAAAAGTAAGGGCTGCAGAACCAAACTCACTTGGCTATTAACAGCATATTTATCATCAGAATGTGTGGTTAATGTTATCACTGTTAGGTACTACAGACCAGAAAATAAGTCATGAATACTGTGCACATACTACAGCACACTAATCCCACCTATGCACACAAGACTCCAAACAGCTGCCCTTAGTCACACAGCCAAAGCAACCACAAATCAGCATTTTATAAAAACTAGGAGAAATGAAATACATGTTTTCTCCATTTACGAAACCGCCCTGAAGAGATCAAGGATAAAATCCAACGACAAAGCAGCTGCCAAATACAACACGCTACTGCCACCTAATGCTTACCAGGTTACAGCAAAACACGGCATTGTTCCTCTGCACTTCACCAGCGACGGGGGCCAGAGCGAGCCACAAAGTTTACTGTTGTTTTTAAATACTGGATTCACATTTCGCCCCCTACAGTCTTCCTAAACTGAACAGCTGGGACCACATCCTCTCTTGTACACAAAAAATGGAGCGGGCAAGATGTATGCTCAGTGGACTAAATGCAGCACTTGAATTTCGTCTGCAGGAACACCAGGGATGTAACACGTGCATTTCAGTAGGAGGCTCACAGTGAGAAGTGAGGACCCTCACTAGGTCAGGCTCCACACCCGTTTGTGTTTTGTAAGCTATCCCCTCTGAAGTAACTAGCACAATTCAATACTGAAAAGCTTCATGTGACAAGTGTTTGGGAAGCGTAAAAAAAGAAAGAAAGAGAGGAGTGCTCTTATATTAAAACAGCACAAAACAAGATTACTTTGAAAGTGCTTTTTGTATTTCACTGATTTTACAAAGCACTCTCTCCAAAGTGTGAAACTTGTTCACTTCCATGAAAAGGATGATGCCAGGTCTTAAACTTGCCTTCCTAGTCCACAATCAATCTTTTCAACATGCTCACTCAATTGGCAGAAGTTAGCAAGGAAAACGCAAGGAGCCAGCTTGTTCCCTTGCAAAGAGGAGAAACAGAAAGTGAAGAGATCCTTGTGACATTCAATCTTTTCACACAGAGATTTAAACTTCCCCAAAGGATGTCTATCCAAAGACAGCTAGACAAAAGGCAAGGAATTTATCTACTTGATTCATTACTTCAGTCCATCTCTTCTTTACTCCCCCAAACACAAACAACCTTTAAGCTTTTTAACAACTTTAGCCTTGCCTTACCTGATTTTGTTATCAGCCTTGACACTAATTACAGCCTGCACTGTCCATCTCCAAGATGATTCTTACTCATGGGAAATGTTCCTTATTTTTGGAAAAACAAAAGATGACCATTTCATTTTCCTTCTCATCTCTTAAAACTTATCCATTCTATGACTTTTTTCTAACATTATTCATTGATCAATTAGCCGGTGAAAACTGCGTCCGCTTGTCCCTTTTTCCTCCATATAATCTGCCATGATCAAAACTATTGTGCAAGTATCAATCTTCCCACACAATATTCCACTGCTTGCATGTTTTACACACATTAATAATCTTTTTCATAAAACTCTGGCCAGAAATAACCACTGTTATACACAACATCCAGCACAGCACACCTACACCTTTGCTTGAGACAAATAAAATCCATCAGAACAGAAATATTTCAGGTAACACTATTGTTGCTATAGCTGTAACTATAAGGAAGCATTTGCTGTGACTCAAATAGTTGCAGCAAAACACCCTCAAGACAGCATTCTGGAGGAAAAAGGAGTTTTCCCCTAACACTTTAATTATTCATTACCCAATGGATAATTTTAAAAGAACACACCCACAGACAACCCAAACTGCTTTCTTTTAAAACCAGCCAGAATTTTAAAAGAAAAATTAAGATTAAATGTACGCAGCAATGTGCAACAGTTACACAAAACACAATAATGGGCATTCGCTGACAGCTGCACAGTAGAAACACAGGATGGGACTATCAACCCAGTGCAGCAAATTCTTGAAAATTACTGGAGTCCTCCAAGTGCAATTAAAGTACCCCATAGACTAAAGTACACTGTCATAAACTCATTCATTTCCATGCTGGCTTTCTTTTTTTAAAGCTATCTTGCTTAAATATACTTTAAACACAATTGCTTTTATCATGGTACTGCAGCATCACCTTACAACTCCGAGCTTCCACACTCTTTACTGGTGCTAACTGGTGACAGTGGCTCTCCTCTTTGTCCAAGGCAA
>WEIT01023500.1:20560-32720 GCA_013389985.1 Dryoscopus gambensis | reverse complement strand
GATAGAAAAGAAAATCAACTGTTACTGTATAAATAGAAGAAAACAATTATTTGGCTAATGAAGGTATGAAAATGAGGAGAAAAACCAGAAGCTATGGTTACCAAAAAGTACATCTTTAGAAACAGACTTTTTCATTTTCTTCTCTTTCCATAGCTCCTTATTTTCCTACGAAGAGTGACCCAAGAGCCTCAAGAGGTACTTCAAAAAGCCCTTTGAAAACTACACTATACAGCAGGAGAACAAAAAAACAATAGAAAATCCATCAAAAACTAGCAAAGGAATGAAGGGGAAAAACAAACACTTAAATTTACAGTAGTATAAAGGTAAAAATATAAAGGGAATTTTAAATTTTTTCTAAATTTCTGGGTCCCATGCTCACAATTTACACTATTAAAGGTCACATTAAACAATGTCCTGTTGTTTACGTGTACATTATTGTGGTCCTAGTCATGTAATTCCAGAGAAACAAATGGTTAGGAAAATAGTTTAGGGAAATGCTACTTTCACATGAAAGCAAACTCTCAAATCCTCTATTTTATTATAGAAAATACCCGCAAACTAACAAACAAAAAAACCCCTTCCAGAAAACCTAACCAAGCAAGGTTGCTTAAACTACTGAAAAAATGGGAATGAACCTTTCCAGCTGACATGAACAGTAGCTTGAAGGAAAACCCACAGGATGCTATTTCCTGGCTGAGTAACACCTGGCAGAAGGGCAGGGACAGGCAGTTGGGGCAGGAGCCTTCAGCTGGAACTGGGACTTGCAAGAGGAAACCCTTCTGCAGGCAAAGAAGTCAAGTACTTTGATACCCTCAACTTCCTAAGAGCTGCTGAGCACAAAGCACAGTTTTCTGTGTTGCCCCCCTGCCCCAGCCACTAACACAGTATTCCAAACCAAAGTATAACATTCATTTTCCAATTCATTTGGAATATCTGGACACAGCCTCACACCTTTAAGAGGTCAGATTTAAGCAGAATGCAAAATAAACAAAGTCCCTAAGGCACTTCAGGTGCAGATGGAAAGCAGGCCTTGAAGAATACAGGACTTCTTTTAAAAAACCTGTTTATTAGCAACTGTAACTCCAACACTTGCATAACAAGTGGTTTTGATTTTTTGTTTTCTTGAAACTATTTCTTTCAGCTTTCCCCATCTCTGAGAGCAATACAGAATCACTACAGTGTTTGAAGATACTTGAGATCTCAAAACAGCAGGTTTGGCCTTTGTTGAATTACAACTTTTTAAATGGACATAAAAAGCTACCTATTATCAGAATTTACCCAGCTGTGAAAACCAGTATTTAAAAAACCAAACAGATAAGAACCCCCCAAAACAACCTAAAACACAACAGAAAAAAACCCTAACAACAAAAACAACAAACAAAGAAGTCAGCATTATTTCAAGAATTCATAGCCTCAGTGACAAAACAATTCCAAACATAATCCATGGAACCACACACATTCAGAAATTCGTTTGTATTGGATTTATTCATAGGCTTGAAGGATGTGTTCCTATCTGGATTGATTACTAGTTTGGTGTTAATTTAACTTGCAGTTTAAGGTTGGACATGGTTGGCAAACTTCTCCATTTGCAGCTAGGAAACAACTTTGGCAGTGTGTCCTCACAACGCTAAAGGGACACACTTTGAGGGGGACTCTAGGAAATCATATATCAATAGAATAGTCTGCTCACTTACCAGAATTCATTACTGAGCTTTGGGACACTTATATTTAATAACACTCTATCTAGGCAGTCTTAGCCTTTACGGAACTGCCCCATTTTAGAAAGGAATAGTCAAGAGAAGGAGATGGAGAGGTAAAGTCAAAACTTAGCACAGGTCAGCAACTGTAGAGGAATAATCCAAGGTTTTCATCCCTTGAGTTTCAACAGCAACATTTACAGAAGCCAGAGTTCCACTGGGAGAATACTCCCAAGCCCATCCTTGGCACTGCTCCTCTGCAGCAGTCGGAGCCAATCCTGGACTGCTCTGACAGAAGACAAGTACCTCTTAAAAGAGCAGCTCTTGTTCAGCCTCTCCTCAAAGACCTCATTAGTTACAATCTAATGTTCTGTCAAGGAAAGAAAACTGTTTAGCTAAGATGATGCTCAGCAAATTCATCCATCTTTACCTTCTTTGACTACGGACATTCTTAGGTCATAAATCCAAGCAAAACAGACTGAATTTTTTCATTATTGTTAATTTAGAAGGAATAACAATGAAGGGTCAAGCTTGACAACAGTCAGTCAACAGCTGACTACTGACTTTTCAGCCTTGAAATATTACTTTTAATGTACTGAAAATTAGATTACAAACAGTTATCCAAATGGCTGGCAGAGTACAAAAAGTTGAACTTTTTTCTATAATAATAAGCTAGCTACAAAGTATCCTACAACCCAAAGTCTTCAGGTATATGAATTCGCTTCTGCATTAAATCAGCTCAAATGAGCTCATGTCTGCTGAGCATTTGAGCTCAATGGGAGATGAGGAAGCATTTGTGATGCACTGAGGCAAGGAAAAGATGGAGGGTGGGACAGTTACATCATTCAGGTCGGGATTTTCTCACTCCAAAGTGTGTAAAGATGAAGGAAAGAAGGAACGTGAGATTGCGTTGCTTTAACAATTTTCTATAATAATTTTATTAGGTATTTCAAACAGAAGATAAAATTAGACAGAGATGATTTATTTAAATAATAAAAAAACCCACAAGTCCCCAAAACACTGGGTTTTACAGGTTACAGGTACATCACACGACAATATTAAAAAAAAATGTAGTAACTACTTCAGATTCAACACAAACATGGCCGATTTCATTTAACAGCGGTAAGAGATCCTTCTATAAACACAGCTACTGCATGATGATTGACTCTACCACACTTTTATTATCCTTCAAACTATTGTTCTGGACTTACAGCGTCTTTAAATAATTGACTTAGTGCTTACAATTTCTGAAGCAGACACCTGAACACATAGTGTGATTTGGAAATGTTGAACAGCTCAAGGTACTCTTGACTGTGGCTGTACAAACATCAGAATAACCAGAACATTCAGTGAAAGCATTATGCTCGTCTTTGTAGCTTCCTTCTTTGTGCTTTAATTCACATCTTTTGCTGTATGATTTTTATTTCAAACATCTCACTTTAGAAATGAGATAAAAAACACACTGCACACTATAAAACTACTTAAATATGTCTTCAAAATGCTGAAAGAGCATTCGCAAATATTAAAGAAACATCTTTATGGCATTTAATAAGCTACTACTTAAGATTTTATTTTTAATCAGACTTTTAATTTTATACTGACTCAGGACACAGTGAATATTTGTGAGTATTGAACACCTTTCACAAAGTCCACTGAACAACACTATAGATCTTTTTTTTAATATATGTTACAATGAATAACTTACATAACCAGGGCACAAAATGTTCAAGAGAGGCATCAGATTCCTCTGCAGAGCACAAATGATATCAAAGGCCAAGCACATATTGGCCAAATCTCCCATTTCAATTGCCTGATGCCCATTCTGTTACGTATGAACCATAAATCTACAGACGATGAGGTATCAGAAGCTGCTCATTATAACAAATGAACTGTGGACAATAACTCTGTAAGTAAACATTAAATTTAGAAATAATTTTCGACACTAACATTACTTTCACAACTGGCTGAACCACCTGGAAAAGCACTGCACTACTTACTTGCTGGCTTATTTTGTGATGCTATGGGTTCTAATATTCTCTATAAGTTAAAAATAAAACTTCTTCTGTAGGGATATTCACACCCCATCCACTTTTTAAAATTCACCTACATCTTTAAAAAATCATTACACATTACATAGTAGTAAGTGAGACATTACTCCCTGAGTGAGAGAGTGAGACTGAGCTGCCCCTTTTTCTACTAAGATCCCTCACTATATCCTTTTTACCTCTGTCCACGATCTCTGTCCACACCTGTGGAGGCGAGTGGACCTGCTGGATAAGGAATGAAGGGAGTCCTAAATTCTAGGTTTCCTTCCAGCTTATGGTGGCTGAGATGGCTCTCCCCAGAATGCTCTGTCCTGTTCTGTTACGCCCTCAGAGCTTTCTGATTGGCTCCCTTCCCCCAGACCCTCGTTGCTCTCGCAGCACTTTTGGAATACCTTGCACGAGTGTGGACACGTTAAAAGATCTCTCCTGTAAAACCTGATGTGAAGATTTTCTCTGCTCATTCCCTGTTGGACTATTTGACTGGCCATCCGGTGTGACAGCGTCCGTGTGTGTGTGTAAGCGTGCTGGTTACACAGGGAGATATCCTTAGAGACGTTCTGGGGAAGGTCGCGGCATTTTCCCACCAAAGTTCAACGCGACAGACACCCCATCTTTTCTGCAAGCCAGGACACCGTTCTCCGCCAGTTCCAGTGCAGGATGCGTGCTGGGTCCACCCTCCAGCTGGCTGCTGACCACTGAGAGCACTGCCTGGTGAATCCCTGCACTTCACTGGATTAGCACTGCCTAATTCTGCAGCACAGTTACTGCAGGGGAGCACTTACAGCCCAAGGCCAGACTGCCACCAGCTCTGCACCTTCCCAGGGCTCCGGTGCAGCCAGCAGCAGCTTCACCTTGGGCATGGCAGTGTCACGCAGCTCCACAGGGCTCAGCTTTAAGCAGCTCCACTGTGCTCAGCCCTAACCTCCACCCTGACACACGCAACACCCTCGTGGTGCTACTCAGACTGAGAAAAGTTTCTGTTACTCAACGTCTACAACATAATCATCACCAGTGTAGCTCCCTGTTCTCCAGACCTATTGAATATCACGGTGAACTCTTCTGGTATAAGGGAAAACCAAACAAAAACCAACACCAAAGTCAGGTGAATAAATGACATAACTCATAGTTTAAACAGCAGCAGCAGCAGCACAATCATGACCTGGCCGAACTTCACTTGGTACAACCTAGGCTAGTAATCAACTTCTCAAGTCACAACTTGAAAACATGCCCCCTTATTTTTATTAAAGTGATAATTAGTAAATCAGATGTAAAGAACAGCTCAAAGTAAAACCACCCTGAGCATTAACACAATAGTCCTTTGTATTAAACTTGATGGCTTATCTTTCTCTATGTAGCAACTAGATTAACTGCAGTCAAGCTCCAGCCAGGCTGCACTGAACTTGTTCTGTTTACACTGTCAAATTACAAATCCATTTTCTACCAGGTAGATGAAGTTAGAATTAGCTAAGCACAATGATCTGTTCAATATCTCTAACAAGTATGCTGCTTTTCAAACAAAAAAATAAAAACCCAGCCAAGGTTGTTGAAAAAAGGAATAAACACACTGCCTGATTCTCATGATAAACATTATTATGAAACTTCCAATACAAAACTCAGCGTTTTCATTTTTAAGTTTCAAATTCTCAACTTAAATTCAGCATGATGTTCCTCAGTAGGCAGGTCCTTTCAGGAGTAATACCGAACTTACCTTGCAACAAACTTTAAAAGAACAATCATGCAAGCAGCTCTTTAACTTTACATGAATGACAACCTCTGGATTCTTTGTGACTGCAAAATTTAGATGTGTACATAAATTGGTAACAGATTTTTTTGCTCTCCAGAAAGTCATACGTCTTTCCCTTAAACACAGTCCATGGAATAATCTCTTCTTGATGTAATTTTGCCTCATTAAATTAAATTTTTTATTAATTTCCTTATTCAATGTTGCTGAGAGTCACTCACCTATGCCTGATGCTCTGTTTGCAAATCTTTTACTCTTTCAAACAGATCAAGTGAGCACCTTAACACTTTTTATTTATCTACACACACCACCCCTTTTGATAAAAAAGGTAATCTTTGTAACACTCTGTGTTAAATGGCACATTTTATTTCCTTACCATATTAAAAATAAGAGCTTCTTGCATACTGCCTGCTCAAATTACATGGATTTTCTTTAAGATTAGGGCACACATTGTAACAGCAGCATATAATTTTCCTGCACAATAATTTTTTTCCAGTTGAAAGGTATCCTATAATATCATCAGCATCAACAGGAACAGACACCTGATTTTCAGCTAGACAAAGCTTATGTGTTTGGTGACTTTATTTCTGGTGAAAGGCGGTTTTCAGATATAAAGCAGTTACATAAAAATTCAAAAACAATCTGACAACTTATTCTTTGACCACAAAGTGCTAGACCAAAAGCAAATGCAAAAATTGTGCCAATAATAAGATAGGCCGGAGGGGAGTTCCCTGAATGTCCCAGTTTTGTTGCTCTAATTTTATGTTCTGTTGATTTTATACACATTTAGAAATGGAACATCAGCACTGTCCTTCCTAAAAGCTGCATGGATTCCTTAAAAAACCAAGCATAGAGCACAAAACCCATTTGTCCATTTAAGAAATCACCTTGCTGAAACTACCACCTACCTAACTGTGGATAAAAGGCTCTGTGTATCCCAAATATCTCAAACCCACCAGCATGCTCCAAAGACAGAAGATTAAAGACCCACTCTTACCACCTCAACAAGATATTAATTCTCAGAAATTGTTGGATTCCTTTCAGAGTATGGAAACTACAAGTCTTCTGTGCTTCAGAAAGCACTTTAGCAAGAGTTTGTAACAGCCAGCCAAGGAATCTTCGCATTGAGCTATGCTGGTTTCAAAGCACTCACTTGCATTTTTTTTTCCTTTCAGAATTACTGGCTGGAGCTTTGTGCCAGAGTATGAACCTGCATACACAAAAGTTTTATTTTCTTTTAAAAATAAGCTTTTTATAGATTTGACAATGGCACGTGGATCTTGTGCCCCAAAGTCTGTCATCTTCAGCTGCTACTGATTCTTACAGTAATAGAGTATCAAGATGATCCAGGTATCAGAGTCACCTAAGTACACAAGAATTATTAAAAAACTAAATTTAAGTCTCAAGGAAATTTTATAAGATGCTTTAATAGTTAGAGGGTGTAGCAGAAAAAAAAAATCCCTACTTTTAGCCCAAACTCATTTTCTGTATCAAATTAATACTATTCTTAAAGACTGAACTGGTATTATCTATAGTAAAATAATTCACTTAAATACATGTTTGACCTGACCAAATGAAAAAACTAAGTACAGTAAAGAAAAACACATTCACTCTAGTAGGGTGTCTATGCACAGTTTTGTTCTGGGTTACTAACGTTTTCCATCCTCGATTTGTTAGAATTAATAAAAAGGGTTTTGGTTTTAAAAATTCATCCGTTTGAAGTGAATTTGCCCTGATGAAGTCATTCTGAAAAAGCTACAACTCAATCACTTTTAATTGTGTACTACTTTATATTATTAAGGTCAATCCTGAGGTTTAACTGCAAATACAGTTATCTTTTGGATGACATATGGCAAGATCTCCAACTCTTTTTAGCTTTGGAAATTTTACATCTGACCGTTCCTTCAAGATGCTAAGCATACATGTGTTGACAAATACAGAAAATAGCAGATGGCAAAAAAGCAAATGCTCAACATGAAGCACTGGGGATCACTTGAAAAAGGCTTGGACTCAGAGATTTCCCATTTTTATTTTAACAGCAGAATTATGTTTAAAAATAAATTCCACCATCTATTCTGCTTGATGCTAAGGCACACGTGTGATCAGAAGAGCATTCATGATTACAGAATCCACGTCATATTAACTGCAGCTGGTATCCAACATGCATGTTGCTTTACAAACCTTCGGATTTTAAGACTATTAGTGCAGCATAATTCTTAACTTTTTAACAGGAGATTAACTTCTGCTATAGAAGAATTGGAAAACATTCTGGGCTGACCATAAAATTTGACATGAAATCTTTCAAGAAGCAATACATATCTGTGTTCATCTCCTATTCCAGCTTCTAAAAACCTGCATGTCCCTGCAAGCAGCCCTGTCCCCCGCCCTTGCCAACGGCAGCGCCACTTGTACCACCTCCATCTCCAGTAAGAGCGTCAGAGAACCCAAGGAGCACAGGGCACTTAGAGCTGAGAAGTTACCACAAACTCCAGGGACCAGTCTGGAGAGCAAGAGAGTGACTTCATCTGAAAGGACACAAAAGGTAATAGAGCAACAGGCCCATCCAGTGCTGGATTTCTCACTAACAATGCACAGTGGATGGCCAGGGAACAGCATCAGGATAAAACAAACATTCAGCAACATTCTCCTTATATATCCAGTACTCAGAAGTCCACAGCTCATGAATCCCTGAATCAGAGAGAACATTCCTGCATTAACATGCCATGGCAGACTTTTCTTTCAGGAAAGTCTTACAGTTTTTCCAACCGTGGAACCTCTTGACTCAACAACAACTACGGCACTTCCACGCTGTGACTAAGAGAAGATATGTGCTGTGCTCTCCAGTCACTCCTACAGCCAGGGGAGGTGTAAGGTGCATAAAAACCATCACAGTCTCATTAGCACCGTGCTTTAAAGACTCAGGAATGACTGCACTAGATGCTGCATCAGGAAGGAGACCATCAAGTAGAGTCTGTAACGGTTCAGCTAAAAGAAAAAGATGAGCAGAGACAGGACATATGGTGACAACAACAGACAAGCAGCAGATCTGCCTTGGGAAAACACCAACAAGTAAACATCAGTAAACATCTCTTTTTAGTCAGAAAGATCCATCACAGACACTAAAACAAAACCAAAAAAAAAGTATCTTCATTTTCCCTAACACTTCTCATTGACTTTTCAAATAAAGAGCACTAACCAATTAGGTTGGAAATATACAAGAAAAGAAATGCTTGTATTTTAAAATAGTACTCTAATTTTCTGAAACTACAGTTAGAGATGTAGTCACACAGTTGTAAACTTTGATAATTCTCACTTTATACACCCCAAAATAATGACATGAAATTACATCAAAGTACAGCTCTGTAAAACAATTTTAAAAACTTCATACCAGAAAGGGACTATGTAGTTTCACTTCTGTAACGGCTCTGAACAACACCTATGATTTTAATTCCATTATTATACACACCAATTAAAAGGAAAATAAATGTATTAATTCCATTACAGTATTCAGTTTAAATTAGCCCACTGTCTGAACAGAAGAATTATTTTACACCATGGTCCCCTGATCACCTTCATTAATCACAGAATCACCAGGCTGGAAGAGACCTCTAAGATCACCAAGTCTAACCCATGCCCTAACACCTCAACTAAACCACGGCACCGAGTGCCACATCCAATCTGTTTTTAAACACATCCAGGGATGGTGATTCCACCACCTCCCTGGGCAGACAGTTCCAGAACTTTATCACTCTCTCAGTAAAAAACTTTTTCCTAATATCCAACCTAAATTTCCCTTGGCGCAGCTTAAGGCTGTGCCCCTTGTTCTGTCAGCTGTTTCCCGGAAAAAGAGACCAACCCCCACCTGACTACAGCCACCTTTCAGGGAGTTAAGAACAAACAGATCTTTATTAATCTTTTACTCATATTTTACCATCAATTCAATAGAACAAAACCATTAGGAGGTTCAAGAAAACAATGATTTCCATTCAAAGTGGAACTAAGAAATTTGGTTTCCAAAGCCCTCTCCTCTGTTAGAATAATCAAAGTTTGATAGTGAGAACCAAAGGATTTATGTCCTATATCTGCACACAAACATCTTGTCAGGTGTAGAAACTTAAGACTAAGTACATGAATCAGTTTCAGACAAAGAAACAAGTTCACAGGAAGCACGGAGGAGGAGTAGATGTATAGCAGGGGTTGCCTAGCAAATTCAGCTGAAGAATACCAAAATGTTTAAAATTGGAACATACTGGTGAAATGACCAAACTTTAAAAACATTTTTATAGCAGCTAGAAATTAATTATTTAAAGAAACTTATACCAACATAAAAACAAACAACCTCACCCCCAAAACCAGGAATTTATTTCACCTCTAACAAAACTCAGTCTCCTGGTCATGGGTATTCTCTCTACCTCACTTAAAAATCCCAACTTCTTATCACATTTGTTCTGACACCTCAAACCACCTCAGATCTGCCATGCACATGCTCCAACACCCATCCTTGCCAATACTGACAGTCTAGCTAGCAGCCTCCTACAGGAAAGAGAATTCTTCCTACAAAAACTGAGTTCTGCTCAGCTCCTTTCTTCTTCTCTACCAAGTCACCAGCTTTCAAGAAACAGGAATTTAGTTACCTTGGGAACTCTATTTGTCAATCAAATTCAGCTGAAAACAGTCAACAGTATCACAAAAGACACTACATTTTCCTCAGAAACCCAGGCCAAAGCACTTTTTCAGCAAAATGCCCAAATTCAGGGGAGGGAGTAAAACAGAATAACCAAGAATCACACAGAGTAATCTGGTAAAGCGCTGAGATTCTTATGCATATGTAGCAGCAGTACAGAAAGGATTTGGGGAATTCACAGAACATGAAGTCTTGATGCATGACCAAGAATACAACTCCAGCAACTTTTCAGTAAAATTAACATATTTTCCTCCTATGCATTTTTTATTCCATTACTGCAGACTATCAGGAAAAAACTTATTTTTGTTCTTCGCATCTGATCTTTGTGTACTCAAGGGTTGCACTCAGCACACCGTACCTTCACATGCATGACAGTAAATACCACAAGGATCAATTAGCAAATTTCATGTGCTACAAAGACTTTTTGACTTGTGTGCCTGATTATCCAGGGCCTGATAAACAATTATTTGTCTCAGTTTAACAAAGCTGGGAGGCATATGAGTGTTTTGGAATCAGAACGCCACAACCCCTCTTTGCAAAGCTACAGATAACTCATAAACTGCAGATGTTTATTTCAAACTCAAACCAGCGTCGGTGAACTAGTATTACAAACACACTCTGATCAATCACATCGATACAGAAACTGCAAAAACAAACCCTGCAAGTATTATCTTACTGGTTATGAAAATTATTTTTGCATATCTTAAATAACAAGCACAGACTCACCAACAAAGCGAGTTTCTGGTATTTCCGTTTCAGTTCTGCTGGGCTGTCCGACGGTTTGGCCCCCAGCACCTTGTACCAGTCCTTCTGGGTTACCCTTCCAAAGGCCATAGCCCGCCTGGCTTTGAAATCACTTCCTCAGCACTGTGTAAGAGAATAAATGAAATCACAGTTTGAAAGAGAAACAGAAAAAGCAAAAACAAGGACCTGGCAAACTAGAGGGTCACAGAATTAACTGTAGCCCTCAAGCACCTCTACACCATTACAGAACTATTGCACAAAAAAAGCTTAATTCACGTGGCCATTCCATCCCACAGACTGTCATATGTGAAGTCTTGTGTTTCCTGTCCAAGTGCCTCAGCATACCACGTTTCAGAAGCCACCCATACCTCTCCAAAAATCATTTTGCATGTAAAATGAACTGTTTTGAAACAACCCAGGTTACAGATACACCTTTTATACAGATACTTTTAAAAACAAACTTCTGATTTTGAAGCAATACTGTACTTAATACATGAAAACATGAAGTACATAAAAGTGGGACGTTTTTCAATTTAGGAATTATCCATGCAGGAAGACACAAGAAAAGGTACGTGTTGGTTTTTACAAAATGACATTTTCAGAGCATGGGAACTCCATCCTGCTGAGTAAGAACACAACCTTCTTAAAGCAGAAGAGCATGTAAAAACAAAAAAACAAAAATGAACCAAAACATACAAAGTTAGCACAGGTTACTAAGTAAAACCTAACGAGACGTGTGGTTTTCAATTTTGGCCATCTTTCACCAAGTTAATGACCCAGGAAGAAAAAAATAAACAGGAGAACTAAGCGCCAGTAGTAGAATGGCAACGCTCGAGCTTCACGCAGATTCTTAGGTGTGCTGGAATCCCAAGCTTGCAGTAGCTGATTTACCATGAACTTTCAGATAAAAGATAACACTGCCAGTAGGCAAGAGCTTTGTAAATACACAAGTTCTATAATTGCAAATTAATTAATTGTGAAACAACAAAAAAAACCCCAGGTTTGGGGTTTTTTTCCATTTCAGCACTAAAACTGCTTCCTGATGACTACCGTCGTACTTCAGAATCAACATTTCTTCCCCATGGGAAAAACGTATGTGTTTCAAACTCGGCAGAGCTCCGAGCAGACCGCGGGACATACCACTGCAGGGGAAAGCTCCGTGCACCCGTCCTGCCCGCCGCGGGGCAGCGCCCCCGGGAGCGCGCTCTCCGACACCGCCGCCCACAGCGGAGCCACCGCACAACACGGC
>WEIT01023496.1:6980-19989 GCA_013389985.1 Dryoscopus gambensis | reverse complement strand
GGTAGGGTTGTCAGCTGCTGCTGTTCTTTAAAACAGATGCTGCTTCAGCAGGCAGCTCTTCTGAAAGAAAAGCCTTTAAAATTGAAGTAAAATGAAGTGCTTGGAGTAAAAAGAAAAATAAGAAGAAACACTAAGCTCAATACAGTTTGAGATTGCCCGAGAGCGCTGGGAGTGAGCCAAGCATAAAAATTAAATGCCTATCTGCTTTTTGTCTTGGAGAAATATCTTAAAAGCTTGTGTGCTAGAAATGACCAGAAAAATGATCCAGAACCTCACTACATTCTTCCTAGGGTAGAGCTGCTTTTCTGAAGCTCTGTTAAACTGGATCTTCTGTCATGCCTCAGCTGAAGTTCTGAATGAGTCAAGTGTATGCGGCTTCCTTGGTTCTCAGCCTCCCACAAATGTTCCCTGCCTCGTGCAGAACAGTGACTTCTGCATAGAAACAAGATCTTCTGGGTGACTTTGTACAGACCTCAGGCTGATATTATTTAGTTACATATAAATCTAACTAGAGGAAGAACTTACAGTACTTCAGGAACATCTATCAAGCTGGTGTTTTATAAGCGTTGCTTTAGTTTTGTGGGTTTAAAAAAAATAAAATCAATTGTTACCCATATGTAATACACCTCACAAAAATCATCGTGTTAAATGGCTTTACACTGTATGTCCAGGTGAACAGACTTAAATTTCTTCTTGGTCTACAGCAAATGTAAACCATTTTCAGATTATTGCATCTATAACTATCTGTTTCACAAAGAATCAATCTGAANTTCAAAAAGAATCAATCTGAATCTTTCTGTAGTCCTGTGCCCCCTGTATGGGGTAACTTTTAGTTGCTCCTTTCTGTAATGGACTCTGCAGACAATATAGACCTAAGATCGACATTTTAGTTAAGGAATTACTACATCCTGGCTGAATGTAAGCTCAGTTTTCCTGCTTAACTCCTGTGCTGTGTATCAGTACTACCAGAGCATTGCAGGTTCCTAATTCTTAGTTGAACTTTCATTCTCCATGATGTGTGAAGTTGGAATTGCCAGTGAGATCACAGTGTGGGGAATGTATCCGGGTTACTTAAAAAGAAGTTGTACAAAACATGTTCCACAAATTACACTGAAATCCAAGGTGATGATTTACCTTGTAATGTTGAAACAAAGGCTTTGTTTCAAGAGAAACTATGAAAGAAAAAACCCCCAAAAATATGGGGAAATTAGTTGTGGGGGTTTCTTTTTTTGTTGTTTTTTTGGGGGGGGGGTTGATTTTTGTCTTGGTTTGGGAGTGCCATTTTGCTAGTGCTTTTATAAGTGTGAAATTTTGTTTTTTGGTGTTTTTCTTTTTTCTCTTTTTTCTCTTTGAAAGACACACTTCAAGTTTAGTTGTGAATTCTCTAATGACCTGCAGTTCATGAGAAAGAAATTAGTGCAAGGGTAATGCCCCAGCATTGAAGAGATAGGGGAAAGACCAAGTCTAAATTAAAAAAAAAAATAAATCCCTTTTAATTATTGAATATATTCTAAAAAGCTTGTTATAACAGCCTGTTTAAACATAATTGTACTCACGTGGGAAGCATCAGATGGTCTGCTCTGAGATGTAGGGAGTGCCTAGAGGTTAGTACCTTTAAAAAAAGGGGAGGGGAAGGAAGAAAGCAGGGTGGTGAAGAGGGTTTTCTTTTCAGTCTATGCAGTAATACATCAGCACAATGTGATTTATGATGATCTAATTAGTCTGAAGATGATCACTCCTAGGTAGCTGAGGAGGAAGGTGTACAAAACTGTAGTGAAGAGCAGCTCTAAACAAAGATTAAGGCTGCTAAATGGAAATTCTGTCTCCAGTTAGAAGCTTTTGTGAATATTGGGTTTTATAATCCCATGAGAATTTGTAATAAAAATTAATTGGAAGAAGACATCATCAGCTGCTTTTGTTGGTAATGGTTGGCCGTAATATCTACCTGAGTAAATGTATGCAAATTACTTCATTCAGGGATTGCTTAGTATTGTAAAATGCCCACAAATGTGAATATGAGTAAGAATATTCCTCCCTCACTTCAGTGACTGATGAAGAAATTTTTTTTATTACTGGTGAAATGTGTGACAGTGGCTGCTAAGATATATCCAGTGCTTAGTATGAATCCTGAATTGGCCAATTACACTGTAAAATTTTCAGTGCTAAAGACATTTTGAGGTTCTTACTCCATAAATTAGGGTACTAGAACACTGAAAACAGTCTAATTTTTTTTCCATTTCCTGAAAGTAGGCAGAAGTCTAGTGTATTTCCTCATTCACTAATTTTTTTAATTTTAAAATTGATTTCTTTTATTTTTAGCAAGATCTGCAAGGTAAATTGTCTTTCTACAGTGGACTCAAACACCACTTTAGGTATTGAAAGGGTTCCTGTGTGTTGTGTGGACAACTTTGCTTCAAGAAGTAGCAAAACAAATTAAAGGTTTTTGAGTAAGAAAATCTGAAGCTCGTTCTAAAGAAAACAAGTCTAAGGAAATCTCCATTTAGAATATTTTTGTAGTTTGGTTGGTTTTTGATGATGGTGTGTTACGGGGTTTTTTTGCTGTTGTTGGCTTTTTGGAGGGAGGGGTAAAAAAGCACCAGTACATATTGGCTTTATTTTTGCTTGTTTTCTGTTGATATCTTGTTTGGTTGTGGTTGATTTTTTTTTTGTTTGTTTTTTTTGGGGGGGGTCTTTTTNNNNTCTTTTGTTGTTTTTTGGTGGTTTTTTTCGTTTGGTTTTTGGTTTTGTTTTTTTTTTAATTTTTTTTTTTTTCCAGTTTGAATTGTAGTACATTCTTCCAATTCTATGTGGTCTGCAAGGCCTAGATTGTCTCTTTTGGCCAGTGTGACACAGTTCCTAGATGTTATAATGAGAAAGAAGAAATAACAATCTCCTGTCTCTTTATCCTGCTGAGAAGTGGGCCTGGCAGTTTTTAAGTCATTTCCTAGCAGAGTTAGACTGTCCTTGGTCCCACCCCTTCCCAGCCTTTGATTTATTTTATTTTTTTTAGCTTTCAAAACTTAGTATGTTCTGAAGTTTTTTTCTGTTGGAATAATGGAGTAATAAAGTGAATTATTTAACTTGAATATTTTAGATGCTGACTAAAATTATTAATTTTTGAGAACTATTACGCTGTTGAAATTAACAGGTACTAGTATATTGCTTGTAATTTAAGTAATATCAATTTTGACACGTAAATTTTCACTTGAAGACTTAGTCTTTCAGTATTCAAGTTTTAAGAAGCTGGAAAAGACCCCAGAAGCACAGTGGTAAATGTGTTAATGAACATGTGAAGGAGTTTGAATATATGCTTAATTAAATTGTTACTTTGTATTTATGGAGAGGATGTGTGAACATAAATTAGTTCATTTGCAAGACAGCCATATTGGCAAATTATTCTTTTTTTTTATATGGTCAGATGTTAAAGTAAAGATAGGTGGGGGAAACCTGAGACTGTAGCAGTAGTTTAGTAGACCTTGTGCTAAATCCTGGTTCTGTGCATTTACTGCTGGACCATAGCCCCATGTATTTTCCATGCTTTGCATTGTCTTGATAGTGACCTAATGATTGGAAAACTTTTTCCTTTTTTTCCAAGTAAGAAGTTAAAAAAAAGTCAGTTCTCATAGGCTGTAAAACGTGAGCAGCACAGTTTCCTCATTCAGCACACGCTTTGTGGAACTGTTTGTACCAAATTCATGATATTAGATTAAGAGACCTTGGGTAGAAGTTTGTAATAAAAGAGGAGGAAACTGTTTCTTAGCTCATAGTTGTAAATCATTCATAGACTGATGGAGGGAAAGGAACCTGCTTCCTAATTTATTTTTTTTCCCCCACGCCATGATGTTTCAGGAGTGGGGTAGAATTCTAGGGGAAAAAACAAACAGATTGCCTCTTCCTTTATTATGGCTTAGCACATTTTTCCTTTAAATTCATTTGATATCTGTTAACATGTCTGTTAGTACAGATGGTGATGTAACTTACCTTCCCACCTTTCACTGAGCTGGCATGAAGTGTTTAGGTCATAAGAAGCAGGCTCAAGCTTGCCTTGAGCTCCAATGAGTGCGTTGGGTCCAGTCTGACAACCTAAACCAATTTTTTCCAAGCCAGCTCTTGTTCATTTCTGCTTTGCAAGAGTTTGTAGTGATAGTTTTTGGGTTTGGGGCAACAAATACTGGGGGTAGGTCAATTCCCTTTCTTTCTCAGCATCTTTATTACTTTTTTCTTTTTGTCTGGGAAACAGTGTTCTTGAATAGATCTCTTCCCTCTCCCCATAAATACAATATTAAGTAAATAGCGCAAGTAAAAAGCATGTTGTGTTGCAGCTGTTTCTTCAGCTGTTTCTTCTTACTCGTTGCCTTGTTGTAGTCATTTCAGACCAGAGAAAATGAGATTAGTTAAGAAATACTATGCTTTAATTATCAGATCTGTTTTAATTTTGAATATGATGGTCATTTATCAACATCCCTCTTCTTCAATAATAAAACCATGTTTCATTTTTTGGGGGCCTGCTGAGAGTCTAAAATTGTTTCTAAACACTTATCAAAATATTCCCCAATTTTGAGACAAGGGGGAGATTAAATGATTTGCCCAAAGTGTCAGGCTCAGTATCTGCCAACAGTGAGTTCATCTCTTGGACATTCTATGCTGTTTCTTCGTTTAATGCATACAAATACCAATTTATTACTAGAGATGAGCTCAGAATACTAGGAAAGAAAATCCCCCATACAGAAAATGGAAGATGTGTATGTTTTTGTGCTGTCAGTGCTTTAAAGGAGGGGTGAAAAGAGGCAATGCATGCTGAGATCGGACAAGAGATGGTGTTTTTAAGCACAGGTGTAATGGTGAAAAGGTGTACAGGTTTTTCTTCTGTCAAAGTGAGTGGTATGCTTGCTTTTCAGAGCTCAAACCTGCAAGACACAGTGATTTGTAGAGCCAAGGCTGCTGAGTGCCACCACTCAGAGCTGTTCGGGCTTGGGAAGGCCTTTCCTTGCCTGGCACCCCAGGGTGGATCCAGTGGTTAACCAGTTAAGTATAAAGTGTCAGGTTTTCTGTCCACTGCACAGGCAGAAAATGAAAATGGCTGGTAGCAGGTTACATAGCATCAGCAAAAGCAAGTTAGAAACCAGTTAAAAGAAATTTTGACCTTTAGGTAGGTCAAAAGTGGGTGGGAAAAGCGAAGGAACCAGAATGAGCAAGAGTAAAGGTAGATGGTCTGCTATGTGGTCACTGGGCTCTCAGACTGAGAGGAGAGGTGGATGATGGAGCCTTGCTCTGCTCTGTGATTGGGCTGTGATAAAGGTATAACTGGCCAAGTACTTAAGTTTTTGTTGCTTCCATTATTTTGGCCTGGATTGATATTCTTTATGTGAAATGATGCCCTGTCATATGCAGGAGTTCAGAGTGGACAGGTCTGGTGGTCCTTTCCAGACTTCTAGTTATAAAAAAATTTCTTATGTCAAATGTAAATGTGCACAAAACAAATTAAGGGCCCTCATTGTGAATGAAGAATGAACTGCTGATTATAGTAAGGTTAAGTATGAAGTGTGGATGTTTTGGCTAGGAAGCCTCCTGAAATGAGATCTGTTGTGCGTTTAGTGCTGCCACCTTGACTCACTACAGTTGTAAACCATGAAGGGTCACACAGGCATTCTCGAAACAATCATCACAAAGACTTGAAAACATTCTGGTGTTGCTATATGTTTGGGGAGACTCAACCTCTTTCCGTGTGTGCTACTGGGAAATCCAGAGATATGGGCATCTCAAGGTTGCGTGAAGTGGTCGCCGCTGTTCCCCGGGCTGCTGTTAGCAGCCCAGGCTGTGCCCGAGGGTTCCCTGCCTGGGGATGTCTCGTTGAGCAGGGTTGACTGACAGCTTGCACAAGGTCACTTCAGGTGGAGCTGGGAAAGAAGCCAGGCTATGCTGCACGCTGACAGAGTGTGGCTCTGCGTTACCCCTCGGCAACTGCGCTGCCCATCAACGTGTGACGGTGCTGCTGTTCCCGTGCGAGGGGATTTGTTTGCTCCTTCCGCTCCTTCACATGCCTTGAACAGAGCTGCTGTTTTATCCAGCTGTGACAACTGAGCTATGGTTCCTTCCAAGAACTGAGGGAAATTCTGGAGTATATATTATTTAGGTGGTGGTGGTGTTGTGGGCACGTTTGTTTGGCACCATTTAAAGTAAATCAGCATTTTTTGTGCTCTCCAAAGGAAGAGCAGGACAAGTGCTTGTTTCTGCCTGGTGTTATACCTTTAAATAAATGATGTGTTTACACATGGAAGTGTCAACTTCCATGCTATAGCTTTAATATACTCTGTTTTATCTTGTGGTGTTTTATTTATTGGTGCTTTTGGCTCGTATTTTTTTTTGTTTTGTTTAAGTTGTTTGTTCTGGGGTTTGTTTTGTTTCTTCTTGTGTTTTTTTTCCCCCTTTTTTTTTAGGTCGGGTACAGATGATGTTTCACTCTCTTGGGTCCTTAGCCATGAAATCTTTCAGCTATAGCCAAAATGATTTTATGTGACTTTCCTAAGATGGCAAAATTATTGTCTTACGTACTTAACTAAGGATGGGAAAACAAAGGGTTATGATGGGGCACTTCAGCTGCAGGGATCTCAGAAGAGCATTGGCACAGATAAAAAAGCAGTTTGTAAAATGTGGATGCTCCTAGGAGGCTCAGAGAATCTAGAGAACGTAGTCAAAGATGGCATTTAGATGATAGGAATGAATGATTGGGAAGCAGATTTAGGAGGGCAGAGAAAGAATTCACTACCTTCTCCTTGGTTGTTTCTGACAAAATGAGTTAGAAAATATCTGTCCCATATGAAATCCTGCTTTTTAATTTTCACTCAAATTCAGGGCAAAAATTCTGTTTACCACAGAAATAATACCCCAATAATTTAGTTTTGGGTGTATTGAAGTCTTTTTGCCTGATGTTGAATCATTCCCATTTGATTTTGAAAAATCAAACCATTGCAGGATCAAATGCATCAAAATTCAAACAGAAAAACAGAAAAGTTTTAGCAAAATGGAAAAATCCTGGTCAGTTGTTTTGAAACTTAGCAAGATAGAAAATGTCTTCAAACTGTTCTGAACAAAACCAGTTCTGATAAAAATACTTTTTTGATGAAAAAGCATATAACTTTCTCTTACTGTTTTTAAGTCCTGTAGGCTATATCACACAGAGATGAAAATGAGGTAGTTGAAACTATTATCAGGCACTTGCAGCTAGAAAGGAATTGTAAAGGTGGGAGGCTGAGATGGCATCCTGCTTCTGCTACATTTTCATGTTGCTGCCGAGCATCAGAGTACCTATTTAAAAAGGTACAACTGTTTTTGTGCAGCTCACAGTAGACATCAGCTCCATGTTTTAAAGGACCTGACTTCAATGTTGAACTGAAATTTTCTTATCACAGCAAGAGATTCAATGGATGACAATCAGGCTGCTCATAGAGAAGTCGAGGTAGTTAGAATTTGTATTTATATTTGTTGAAAACAACGAGGTGAGGGAGTGTTTTGGTTTTTTTTTCCTAAGCAGCTTTTAAGGGATTAATGTAAGGAGATCTCCTGCAAAGCTGACTGGAGAAAGGACACAGAAACAATCAGTTCCATGTTTGTGTACTTTTGCATAGAGTTGTACTGTCAACAAAAGCAGCGAAACAGACTTTGCAAAGTTGTATAATCCCAGAGGAATGTACAGAAATCATACAGTGATGATGATACACTCAGTGAAATAAGTGTGTATGTAAATAGGAGGAGCAAGTTATTTATACTTGCTGTAGATATAGCAAAAAAAAATCAGGCAAGAATTCCTGCCTCTTGTTTCAAAACAAAGTTGTTTGTAGTAGAAGATATCCTTAGGCAAGAGTGAAGAAAAATGCTTCAGAACTCTTCACAGCGGTTGAAACTTTAATTTTAGAGTAGAGCCTCAGAATATATCTTGGAGTTTTGGTACATGTCTTTTTTTAATACTGTTTGCCAAGATTCCTAACAGAATACATTGATGTGAAATAAACTACCAGGTAACACTCTGAATGCCGTGTTGCTCTGTCCATTCCAGTGATGTTTTATTAATGTTTCTGTGCTTAAATTTTAGGATACAATTTTAGGTTGACTGTCATTATAACTTGTAATTTAAGGATCAGACGTGCTCATATATAATCAGCGTGTGTGATTTCAGCCTATGTAACAGCAATCAAATCCAAATGCAAGGAAATTAAACTGCCCACAAGTACTGGCTTCCTTGTAACTTTGCTGTAGATATTGTGTAAGCAAACTTCAGACAATGTTGATGAATAAGTGCTGGTGTCTCAATAAGTCTTTTAATCTTACTTAAGAGGAAAAATAGGCTGGTAGAGGCTTATTTCCCTAATTTTAGAGTACATGTCAATTGTTCTGAGTCATTACTGTGCATTTATGAAGCAGTTAACCCCATCAAAGAAAGCATCAAAACTCTGAAGTCTGAATATATTTCCAACATTGAAATGTACCATAAACTAACATGGAGTCTTTAATGTGATTCAATTCCATATCAGGTTTTTTGGTGTGTTGGATTTTTGTTTTTTAATGGTAGATTGGTGTGTTCTGTGATTGGATTTCTAGAGTTTGTACTTTGGGTGATGAGAATAGTATTTAAGTCATGAATGATGTTTGTTTATATTCTTCTCTAATTTCTCCTAATTTTGATAAATTAATACATTTCCCTGAAGAAGGCAAGCTGCCAATCTTTGCCAATAACACAATGAGGCAGTATTTGTAGTGTTTTTCTCAATCTCAAAAGATAGGTGAAGGTCAAAATATTGTTTTGCACTGGGAGATATTTTTATTTATTATGTGGCAAGCAACATTAGTTCTGTTCTTTCAAGAAACTCTTTGACTTTAGTAGCGATCATACTTGTTTCAAGAGGAAAATGCACCATTGAAAAAAATTTGTATGCTTATGTAAGTACATAAAGAAGTGATGCTTTACAGTGTTTTCTCAGTAGTGAACCAGTTTTCCCACTCTGAACCAGAATGTTACGAAATCCTTTCCAGAATGCTACTTTTAAACATTTATATTCAGTGTGTCATTCATTTATATATATCTTGTTCATTCATGGACAATTTCTTAATACTTAATTGCTGTCAAATAGTAAGAAGCATTTTGGGTCGGTTGATGATTTATAAGTAAAGGTACCGTTTATTCCTGAGTTTATTTAGATTGTGTCAGGCAAATTAGGAAGCTTTTCAATAGACAGCAATTATTTTAAAGTTAGGGTCTGTGGTTGTAGGTTCCCTGAAGAAGGCAGGGTATTAATCTCAGTCTCTTTGACTACTTTATTTTTTTGTTCAGAAATTCAATTTTCAAGAGCATGTTTTTCTGAAACTAATTCTGTGGAGATATTTTACTGATAATCCAAGTCCTCTTCCTAGCTGACTTTTTTTCTTTTTCAATGTGAAGACCTTGACTCTCAGCAGAGGTTTAACCTTCCAGCATGGGAGATGTTAAGTGATTCAGCCACAGTCTGACTTTTATTTTCTCAAGAGAAGTAAAACCCTTGGGTAAATAACAGGAATAGTAATAATATATTGAAAAGCCCACTAATATTTCCGGGTTTTTCTGAACCTTAATATTTTGAATAGCCTGGCCTTTAAAGGGTTTTCATACTCTGTCTAGCTATTATGAAATTCAAGAGTATTTATTCTGTGTATATAATTTTACATAGAAATACCTACAATTTTTCACTGTGATTGTCACACTTCTTAAGTAAATTGGACCTTTAATTGAAGTTCCTATTCACTGCCAGTGCTGTTCTTCCTAAGAGACGAGGAGATACAGGAGAAAAACGTTTGTAGTACATCTTTTACTCCCTAGGATAGGTTGTATCAAAAGGATAGTTCTTGATGNCCATCAAAGATGGAAGTGGTTGGACTGTGAGAAGTCAGAAGTAAAAATATTTTTTCTGCTTTACTTGAATTATTATTATGTATATATTCATAAATATATGTTTATTATTATTACACTATTATGACATTATTATGTCTCAAAGTGGCAAATACATCCTGGCTGGTTCCTCCTCAGATGGGAAAGGACACTCTCATCCTGGAAAATGTAATCTTTGCGGAATCTTTAGAAGGAAGATTGTACTTCTACAGTGATTTTTTTTTTTCCCCTTTTTCTTTTCCTGCGTTAACAACTGGGCTTTCTGTTAACCACAGAACCCTTTAGATATTTTTCTCTTACTTTACTAGAATATACTTGTCTACTGGGAGGTTGAGGTTAACTTGATTTCTNAAATGCACCATTGAAAAAAATTTGTATGCTTATGTAAGTACATAAAGAAGTGATGCTTTACAGTGTTTTCTCAGTAGTGAACCAGTTTTCCCACTCTGAACCAGAATGTTACGAAATCCTTTCCAGAATGCTACTTTTAAACATTTATATTCAGTGTGTCATTCATTTATATATATCTTGTTCATTCATGGACAATTTCTTAATACTTAATTGCTGTCAAATAGTAAGAAGCATTTTGGGTCGGTTGATGATTTATAAGTAAAGGTACCGTTTATTCCTGAGTTTATTTAGATTGTGTCAGGCAAATTAGGAAGCTTTTCAATAGACAGCAATTATTTTAAAGTTAGGGTCTGTGGTTGTAGGTTCCCTGAAGAAGGCAGGGTATTAATCTCAGTCTCTTTGACTACTTTATTTTTTTGTTCAGAAATTCAATTTTCAAGAGCATGTTTTTCTGAAACTAATTCTGTGGAGATATTTTACTGATAATCCAAGTCCTCTTCCTAGCTGACTTTTTTTCTTTTTCAATGTGAAGACCTTGACTCTCAGCAGAGGTTTAACCTTCCAGCATGGGAGATGTTAAGTGATTCAGCCACAGTCTGACTTTTATTTTCTCAAGAGAAGTAAAACCCTTGGGTAAATAACAGGAATAGTAATAATATATTGAAAAGCCCACTAATATTTCCGGGTTTTTCTGAACCTTAATATTTTGAATAGCCTGGCCTTTAAAGGGTTTTCATACTCTGTCTAGCTATTATGAAATTCAAGAGTATTTATTCTGTGTATATAATTTTACATAGAAATACCTACAATTTTTCACTGTGATTGTCACACTTCTTAAGTAAATTGGACCTTTAATTGAAGTTCCTATTCACTGCCAGTGCTGTTCTTCCTAAGAGACGAGGAGATACAGGAGAAAAACGTTTGTAGTACATCTTTTACTCCCTAGGATAGGTTGTATCAAAAGGATAGTTCTTGATGTATTTTGCAAATAAATTATTTTAATTTATTAGCTTATTTTGTTTGATCCACAGCCACACCTGTAGTACTACAATTGTATTGAACATGTAGGAAGCATTAATATTTTGTGTGGCTTGGTTTTCATCCTTTTAGTTGTTTGCTTGCTGAGAGTCCCGGTGCAAAATTGAGCAGGGCCACTGAATTGTAGTTAGGGTGTGATGCATTTGTGGCCTTGTGGTGCTGCTGCTGAGGACATTGCACTGCCTGAGAAGTCAGACCAATGTGTTGTGATTCTGTTGAGGTGACCCATCAAAGATGGAAGTGGTTGGACTGTGAGAAGTCAGAAGTAAAAATATTTTTTCTGCTTTACTTGAATTATTATTATGTATATATTCATAAATATATGTTTATTATTATTACACTATTATGACATTATTATGTCTCAAAGTGGCAAATACATCCTGGCTGGTTCCTCCTCAGATGGGAAAGGACACTCTCATCCTGGAAAATGTAATCTTTGCGGAATCTTTAGAAGGAAGATTGTACTTCTACAGTGATTTTTTTTTTTCCCCTTTTTCTTTTCCTGCGTTAACAACTGGGCTTTCTGTTAACCACAGAAACCTTTAGATATTTTTCTCCTACTTTACTAGAATATACTTGTCTACTGGGAGGTTGAGGTTAACTTGATTTCTCACTTGAATTGAAAATCAATTCAACTACCCCTTAGTCATAATGCTATAAACTACATTTGAGAAGCTGATCTAGTGTTGAATTATATGTGAGTTTGTGCTGGGAATTGAGTCCTAGCTTCCTGAAATGGAAGTTTTCATACAATGACAGGCTTTTTCTCCTTCTTTCTTTTAATAACATCTGCGTTAATAAGAAGTAACTATAAATTCTATTTTGCCAAAAGGTAGAGGATTTAGAATTTTCTGACTTGGCTTAGTCACCTTTTGTGGGGTTTTCATTTTTTTTTTGTTTTGTTTTGGTCATGTGTATTTTGCTTGCCTGGATACATCATAATGCAATTTTTTTGATATGTGTGAGAGTTTTCTGAGAGTCTTTTCATTAAGTGCTTGTGGTCAGGTTGCAGCTCAAAGAAAAATTCAGTAAACAAGCAGAAATACCAAATGGATGAATAATACTTGACTGTCCATAATACAGACACTTTTGGGGTTTTTTTTCTTGTTTTGCTTATGTTCAGGCTTCCTTAAGGTGAATTTGTCAGAGACTAGTTTTCTTGGTGACATTTATTACTTCTAAAACAAATCTAAAAAGATTCATTAGTTCAGTTAGATTTTTTTCTTTCTTAAATCTCATTTGCCAATGACTCTGGAAGTAGAGTTTTTGCAATTCAGCCATTTGAGTCATTTCCCCTTCATGCCTTGCTTGTTTTTTTGGTCACCTTGGGAACTGGCGTGAATTTGAGAGAAACTAAATACTCCCATTAGTTTTAGCAGAGATCATACTTGGCTGTATTTGCTGCTGGCTAATCACATCCATGATTCAGTGTGGTTCAGCACATCTGTATTTTTTAAATTAACTGTGGCAGGCAGCTGTTGCTGCAGTTCAGGATGTGATTAAGAGTGGTGGAACAGACAAGGATGACATGGAAGCTGGTGGGAGGGAAGATGTGTTGAGGTGGAAGAGTTTGTAAGAGAAGTTGTTGGTTTTTTGAGTGGAAATACAGGGTTCAAATCCAGAGGCAGCTGAATTACTTCTGGTTCATTGCTCAACTTGATGTTTTGTGCTTTATGCTTGCGGGGAGTACCTCTGGAGAAGTTA
>WEIT01023493.1:602-18918 GCA_013389985.1 Dryoscopus gambensis | reverse complement strand
TGTTGGTCCCCGGCACAGGGGGAGCCCGGCTCTCCTTCGCCCTGTTCGGAGCGCCAGGGACCAGCGGGGCACTGGTGGGTAGGCGTCCGCGGTAGTTTGGTATCTCCTGTACTCGGCTGCCCTCGGAAAGTGTCGGCTCCCGTTATGAAGACTGCTAGCCTCCTCGGTGGGCTTCAGCTTCCTGCTCGGGGCCCTGGGCGGTCCGGAGCATCCCTCAGCGGGCGTGAGGCAGGGCAGGGAATGAGCGAGCGCCTCGCTGCTCCCTGAGCTGGCTGCGGCGCTGCCCTCCCTGCGCCGGTACAGAAACTTTTGCACGTGGTTATTGCTCTGTAAAGGAAACCAAATGTATTTAGCTTCTCCCAGTGGTTTTTATATCAGGCTGGAAAAAAGCTCTGCAAGTTTCTTTTCAGAGACGGAGTTACTTAGGTGTTTTGATGGAGCGGACTGAGGGGAATTGAGAGTTGCGTTTCTTTGTCTGCATGTGGTGAGCCGTAGTGCATTCCTAGCAGGAGCAGCGTGTTCTGATTTCTGTCTCCCTGCAGGTCCTAGGCAGCCACTGAGTTTGAAGACTTTAAGCAGCGTCACGGTTTGCCTCTGCCAAACTGATAGTATCGGTGCAGATTTAGCAATTGAAAGCGGTGTTAGTTATATCGATGGGATGATTAATAGATTTCCTCTCTTTCAGCTGTTTCACTGATTCTAAAGAAAAACGCAACCTCCACTGTGTAATTACACAGTCGTATTAAAATAAGCCTGCATCAGGGATGTGTCAGTAATGTGAAAAGACTTAATTTTTCATTTGATTTAGGCTGAGACCTGCATGCTACAGAACTGTTAAGTAGGACGACGAGTCTGTTGTTTAGTCGTCAAGTAGTGTTTACTACTGGGCTGCTGTGACAAGTAGCCTGTTGAAGTGTAATTATAAATCAAAGTCTTGGTTTAACCTCTGTTCCTAGATAAAATCTATATCTGTAATTTACTGACCACTTCTTGTCTTTTACATACAAATACTATTTCTGAGGAAAAAATACCTGAAGGGAATTGACTAATATTATTCAAGATGAACACTTGATCACTGACTGTAAATTACTTCTGCTGAAGAATTTGAGGCTTGCATAATTTCCAAAACCAAACAGAGAAATTGGAGATGTCATTTTTACATTTTAATACTCTTATAAGATTCTGGATTGATCTAATTGCCAGAGACTCAGAAAGGATATTTACAGAAACATCGCCTGTTAGTGAATGATGATAATTGCTTCAAGGGTGTTTGTTCAGCTAGTCCATGTGCGAACTCATCTCAGCACCACAGTGGAGGAAAAAGATGTGTATAGATATGTATCTTTGTTCTGTTTGGGGAAATGTGTTAGCTTATCGTAAATGTGAATTGGCATATTTTGAATTCCTCTCAATAGCTGACATTGAGATGATAAAGGCAATCTTACAGGAACGGTTCAAGACTAGCATCTGTGAAATCTTCTCAGCAAGAGACTAAGTCTTCTGGTATAGTAGGGTGACGTGCTGAGTGCCTTACTCAGTAGCTGTTTTGAGAGGGGTTCTTATACAAACTTCTCTTTTTTTTTAACAGTGGTATTTGTTACTATGGCTGTGGGTGGGCTTTGAGTAACAGACAGTGATCTGTTCCTCCCCTCTGCATGTGGTCTGTAGTTCACTAGCCTCCACTGTATGCATAACTGCAGGGTAGTTTTTTATGTTTGCCTCTATTTTGTTGTGGTTATGGGCTCATTCTGAATGATGCTAAACAAGTAGTGCTTATGGGAGTACACAGCCTGGTGAAAGATCTAAATGCCTGCATTTGCAACCTCTGATGTGAACTTTACCTGCCCTGTTTCTGAACCATGTGTGCCTGATGAAAGTAAGTTTTCAGTGTACTCTGAATTCCCCCAATATGTGGGGTCAAAGAAGAGGACCTGTGTTTTCATAGAGATTCTGACATGCCTAGACTGTGATGTCTACACATTCAGTTAATTGGAATGGAGGGTGGGGGGCAGTGAGCATATTCAGATGCTGGTTATTCTGTTGTCTCTGATCAGTGGGGTGTTTAGCTCCTGTCCTGCTTATTTGGTGAGGAACCTTGAAAGAGTAAGCACTCAGTGTGAGGAAAACCCACCTGTGGAGATCCAGTGAATACTTTGCATTGCATCATAATAGCATTTAAAATAGTAAAGTGCCTGGAAAAGTTTGAAAAAATTGACAATAAAGTGTTCAGCTTCCTGTTTGTGTCTTCAAACTGCTTGTATACTAGTATTTCAGGCCATGACATTTCTGTAATCCTTCAGTTCCAGGAGATTTCAACCTGTAAATAGTCAGTATCATATTTTTGGCTATAGGTGAAGTGGGTTAGTTTAGTCTGAGATTAGTGCTCAAGATACTTGAATGCCATCAGGGTATTTTTTTGCCAGACAATACAATTTCATTAAAGGTAATGTAATTTTCCTTGTGAAAGCGTTTGTGTTTTGAAGACATACCAGCTGCCTTAAGCTGTTCTGTGCTTAGTGTTAGTGTATTTAATAGGTTGGTCTAGGGAGCACTGGTAAGATCCCCTTCTAAATTTCTGCATGGTAGAGTGAGACAGATACTTTACCTTGTAGCTCTGATGTGTAGGATTCCTCTCTGTTTTGAAGGACTTTGGATGGAGCACCATATATTGGGCTGTGTTACGTGCTCTTTTCAATCCCAGTTAAGTTTCATCAGGCAAATTGTGTTTCAGATAAAAGGAAATGGGCTATGGTAGTTTTACAGTAAAGTGTCTCTTTATTCCTTACTTTAAATTTGGTTTAGGGTTTTTTTTTTTGCTGTAACGGAAGGGAAAGGTGTATCACAGACTTGCTGTTCGATATGGTGAATCAATTACATTAGCACAGATAGTGAGGAGGATGGTACTGGCTGTGCTGCAGTTAAACTGCAGGTGTTGCATGTTCCATATACACAGATTGCTTGTTCTGAAATGGAATCTGCTGTCCAAATGGTTTGGACACATTGGTTAAACACATGGTTTTGATTTTGTTGATGTTTCTGGTCCTATGAATCTAGAAAAATACATGTATTAAAACGCTATTTTTGAAGCTTGTAAAGCTCTTGTATTCATCTTGAAGCATGAAGTGTAGGAATGAAATTCTACAGTTCTGTAGTGCTTGAAGATGCTCAAGTATACGAAAATGTCTGTGTGAGAGCAAAGTGTATCCACACTAAAAACCTTCCCAAGTGGCCCCAGGTCACGCTCTGACTTACGACATTGCATGCTTTCCAGGTAGACCTTCTGACCAGTTCGTTATTTGCAGGTGCAGTAAAAGGTACTCTGGACATGCAAATAGCATAGTAATTAGGCAAATTTGATTCTTGGCTTTCTCTGAGTTTTCTCTGCAGTCTGAAGAGAGAGCAGTGAGATTATTACAGTGCAGGTTAACAGTGACAGCTTGCACTAAGTTCTGTCTGTTTCATCTCCTACTATTTGCACTGTGTCTTTTTGGCCATTAGCTTTATATCTCTGCCGATATTACTCCCTTTCCCTATACTCCACGCTATTTTGACTTGACTCTTAGTTAAATCTGGAAACTTGCTGCTTTAATTATACATAGACCCGCATATCATGGCAGGTAACAATAATGGTCACCTCTAAACAGGATCTGAACAGTGTTTTGTTTGCTAGGAATAGGGCAGGATAGGATACGTCTTCTGTTTTGTGCCTCCTCAAAACTTCAGAATGAACTAATGGCTTAAGTTCTGAGGACCTGACTCTCCAGGTGGCTTCAGAGGCAGTGTCTCAGTGACTTCAGCTGGTAGTCAAAACGTGTTTTTCTGCTGGCCCTGCTTATGTATATGTTCTATCACTATTGCAAGCAGCCAATGAATCCTGTGGAATAAAGATGGTATCTGTAGCATTTACTAGTCATGGTTTTTTTAGTTACACAAGTCTAAATGTATGGTTGATACCAGGGTTTCATTTTAAAGTTGTTTTTCTTTTTTTTTTCATTTTGTGCTGTTGCATATGGAATCACTATACCAAAGGGAAGCTTCCTAATGGGATTAGTAGGTTTTTGTTCCCTATGCAGCTTTTGACATTCCTTAGGTATTCTGTCTGGTAGCTCGTCCTGCTATGATTCAGTACAGGACAATGTTTCAAGCGTGTGCATGTGTACATATGTAATGAATCAGCTGGTCTAGGCTGGGGAAGGGTGAGAAAATCAGTCCTGGTTCTTTTCCTTTCTCCAACTTACTTGCTTACTGTATTGCTATGAAAGTTGGAGATCAGGTTTCCCAAGATAAACCTGCTCTTGGGCAACAAATTTGACTATGTCATTTATGAATCCTAGCTTGCAAAAAAATAAACACATGCCAAAGGTAGATGTAATTCTCTGTCCACTCAGCTATAAATTAAGGCTTTTTCTCCCCCATCCTATGTTGAATAACAGACACACTTTTTGATATGTGAAAATTATAATGATTTTGACATTTATATTAATTTTTTTCTTTGCTTATAGGTGTGAAAGAAAATGTCAGTCAGCATGCATGAAAATCGCAAGTCTAGGGCCAGTACTGGCTCGATAAACATATACTTGTTCCACAAGTCATCCTATGCTGATAGTGTCCTTACTCACCTGAACCTCCTGCGTCAGCAGCGTCTCTTTACAGATGTACTTCTCCATGCTGGAAACAGGTCATTCCCCTGCCACAGAGCAGTTCTGGCTGCTTGTAGCCGCTACTTTGAAGCAATGTTCAGCGGAGGACTGAAAGAGAGCCAGGACAGTGAAGTCAACTTTCACAATTCGATTCACCCAGAAGTCCTGGAGCTTCTTCTAGACTACGCGTATTCCTCCAGAGTTATCATCAATGAGGAAAATGCAGAGTCATTGCTGGAGGCTGGCGACATGCTGGAGTTCCAGGACATTCGGGATGCTTGTGCAGAATTTCTGGAGAAAAACCTTCATCCCACCAACTGTCTCGGTATGCTGCTGCTGTCAGATGCTCATCAGTGTACCAAGCTGTATGAGCTCTCTTGGAGGATGTGCCTTAGCAACTTCCAGAGTATCAGTAAAAGCGAAGACTTCCTCCAACTGCCGAAAGACATGGTAGTGCAGCTCCTTTCCAGTGAAGAATTAGAAACTGAAGATGAAAGGCTGGTGTATGAATCGGCTATCAACTGGGTCAACTATGATCTGAGTAAGCGTCACTGTTACCTGCCAGAGCTGCTGCAGACAGTGAGACTGGCCCTCCTGCCAGCCATATACCTTATGGAGAATGTGGCCATGGAAGAACTTATCACCAAGCAAAGGAAAAGCAAAGAGATTGTAGAAGAATCAATAAGATGCAAGCTGAAGATCTTACAGAATGATGGAGTGGTCACCAGCTTGTGTGCCAGACCCCGAAAAACTGGCCACTCACTCTTTCTTTTGGGTGGCCAAACCTTTATGTGTGACAAGCTGTACCTGGTGGATCAAAAGGCAAAGGAGATCATTCCAAAGGCTGACATTCCAAGCCCACGGAAGGAGTTCAGTGCTTGTGCCATAGGCTGCAAAGTGTATATCACTGGGGGACGAGGATCAGAAAATGGAGTCTCCAAAGACGTGTGGGTGTATGACACCCTTCATGAGGAGTGGTCGAAGGCTGCTCCCATGCTGGTAGCTAGGTTTGGCCACGGCTCTGCCGAACTTAAGCACTGTTTGTATGTAGTAGGAGGTCACACTGCAGCAACTGGTTGCCTTCCAGCTTCTCCTTCAGTATCCTTGAAGCAAGTAGAACAGTATGACCCCGTGACCAACAAGTGGACCATGGTTGCCCCACTGCGAGAGGGAGTAAGCAATGCAGCTGTAGTCAGTGCAAAGCTGAAGCTGTTTGCTTTTGGTGGTACCAGTGTTAGCCATGACAAGCTGCCCAAAGTCCAGTGCTACGATCAGTGTGAAAACAGATGGACAGTACCGGCCACCTGCCCCCAGCCCTGGCGCTACACGGCTGCAGCTGTTCTGGGAAACCAGATTTTTATTATGGGTGGAGATACTGAATTCTCTGCATGCTCTGCTTATAAATTCAACAGTGAGGCATACCAGTGGACTAAGGTGGGAGATGTGACAGCAAAGCGAATGAGCTGCCATGCAGTGGCATCTGGAAACAAATTGTACGTGGTTGGAGGCTACTTTGGCATTCAGAGGTGCAAAACATTGGACTGCTACGATCCCACATTAGATGTATGGAACAGCATAACAACTGTGCCCTATTCATTAATTCCTACAGCATTTGTCAGCACATGGAAGCACCTCCCCTCCTAATTGTGTATATGTTGGCAATTACAAGTTACCAGGTAAGAAATAACACCTTTGAATTTCACTGTAATAATGCTTTCAAAAAACTTTTCAGCAGCGGCTCTGAGCAGGGGTGAGTATGTTTGATGCAATTTTACATCTTGAGCACCTGAGACACATACATTCATGGGCTGTTTTAAGCCAGGCACCATGTCTGTGACAAAGCCAGATCCTGGAAGTAGTTTGCCACATATCTTGCACCGACTTTTTCAAGGCCTTTTCATGCTGCATGATTTAGACGTAAAGGACTGAGCAAAAATAACATTTTCAACTTGTGGGGAAATGCAGATAATCTTTTGGAAATTGACTCTGGCTCTGCTTTTAAGTACTAGATGCATGCTAAACAAAGGTTCCAGTGCCATTTTCCTGATGACTGAGACGGGGTCACTCTGCATCCAGTAACAGTACCCAAAAAGATACAGTAAATTCTGATCTGAAGCGTGATAGTGAATTCACTTGGATTTCCACCCAGATGCTCTAGGGAAAGCTGCTGTCTTATGAGAGGTGTTTTACAGGGAGTTCAGGCCTAATATTCAATTTCACCTAGACAGCATGGTTGCATCAGCATGGACAAAGGTTGCATTTTCTCCATTGTTACACTTTAAAATACAGATTTTTCAAAATATGTACGCTTATATATGTTGAACTAGATATAGTGTGAGGAAGATGTGTAATTAATATTGCTGCCTGAAATAATTACTAGTCTATAGCACACACTGTTCCAAAACAATTTAATTATACATAATGGCCCAAGCTCTTACCAGATGCAACTTCAGCATTGTATCTTCTCACAGGCAAGTCTGAATTTGGTCTTGCTTGATTGGTTGTGCATCTCTTATTTTTGGGAGGAGGGGAGAAGATTTTCACTATTAATCTGTGTATTTTGCAACAAACCAGGCAGGCTCCCATTTGTGTTGTGTTGCTTTTATTCCCCACTTCCTCCTTGTGGCTTTAGTACAAAATCAATTACTGCCAGCCAAATAAATATAATGATGTCCTTGATCCTAAATAATCAGTGCCCTGTGAATGGTAGTTTCTTTTTGGATTTGAGCAGTGTATATTCTACCCATGAAGGCAGGCAGGTTATAAGAAAAAGGCAAATAAATAGAGTTGCAGTAATTAAACAAGCTATACATGTGCCTCTGGGTTACCTAAAAGTTCAGCCTGACAGAGATTGTCCAGAATCTTCTCCAGGAAGAACAACTTGTGTATAAAGACTTCTGTAGGTTCTTCAGTTTGGGACAGATCACTGGGGAGGTTTCTTTGGTGTTTCTTGCAGCAGTTGACATTTGCCTGACTCTTGCACTAAATGCAAACCCCAAAGGTCTTTGAAGCAGTGTAGATAGTGCAGACAGTTACTCTTGTAGTTGCCTTTCAGTTGACTGGGAGCTTTGATTGAGTAAAGAATACAAGGTTGGGCCCATGCAAAGCAGCAGCTCAGCTTTGAAATCTAGTGTGAAACTGGGCAGTGTTGTGCCATCAGCTGCTCTTCTTTCAGGTGGTTGTTTGCACTGAAAACACTATCCCCTCTCCCCTCACCCCTTCTCATTTTGTTTTTCCCAGACTTCTCTTGGGAAAGCACAGCAAACCCTAGAGTTTTAGCAGGTCCTGGTTAGTGCCAGTAATTGTCCCCTGACAGCAAATGGAAGCGCTCATTTCTGTGTGTCAGTTTCCTCCCTAGCTGGGAACTATATCTCTATATCTTTGGTTAATTTGTATTATTACTGACTTTATGCGGTTCTCAGTGTTATCAGAACAGCAGTATTGAATGCCTGGACTCAGGTCTGTGCCAAGAAAAATATTGACTTATTCTTCTGAGTCTGACTTAATTGTTCTGGCGTTTACAGTACATGAGGGAGTGCTTTATTTTGAAAAAGAGTTCTCTGAATATAACGGTGCAAAAAGCTTCACTTTATTCTGCAGTATCTTGTTAAAAGCCATTATTTTAGCTTCACTAACATGCAAGATAACTATCTTAACTAGCACACAAGATAACTGTCTGAATGTAACCATAGACTGAAATCTTTCCAGTGCTGTGTGCTCAACCAGCAAGTCCGTTGTTTTTTTTCCTACTGACTCCTGCTGCTTTGTCAGTGGGTGGGAGGGACGAAAAGGAAATTACTTCTGATTACTCTGTTTTCATGGTGCTGTGTGGCCCCAGTCTGACAGCTTTTAGGAAGGCTTCAGTCTGCTTTGTCTTGTTCCTCAAACTTGGGAGTTTTGAGTTGGAGTTTTCCCCCTCTGTTTTGGAATAGTTTATAGTTTTTTTTAAAGTTCATCCCATGACAAGAAACACTCTTTTGACTTCAGTGTTGATAGTCTGTTTTGATGGGAAGAATGTCATGCTATGCTGAAGAATGCCTAGAAAAGACTAATCAACACTAAGAGTGGACACTTTTTTAGGCATTAAAAAATAGCCCACACTTGCAAAAACACTGTGGACTGTTATGTAGGCTGAGTTGCTTCCTGTGAATGTTCTCTGTTGTTCTCAGACATCATAGCCTGAGAGAGGTGGTGTGTTCAAAGGATCTGTGAGTGCACTGGAGCTCATTTGCATTGTAATGAAGTAGGATTTGCCTTCTAAAATTCTAGCAATGCTGTCAGAAATTACTGTGATGAACTGATGATGGTTTGAAAGCTGGCATTTTGATACAGCTTCACAGTGAAAAAGCAAAGCACAATCTCAGCATCCAAAGGCTGAGTTTTTCATTGAATAATCAATTTTATAAAGGACTCTAGGATGGATTTATTGATGTGTGGTATATTGCTGTATGAAAAGAAATGAGGGAGAATTCTGCTCTAACGAAGAGTAGATATATTTTAAGTAAGGGAATTCTATCGCCCTTTCTCTGTTATGAGTAAATTCAATTCAGAATTTGTTAAGGTGAGCAGAGGTATTGGGGTGAGACACCTTCACCTTCCCTTCTTCTTTGCTCCAACCAGGTTTGTTTTGGCTGAGGGATAGAAAAAACTCTGCACTAAGTCTTTGTGTGGGTTTTTGTGGAAGAGAAGTTACAAAAGCTTGTTTGCTTAAAACAAATCCACAAACTTTTAAGATTTGGGGGGAACATGAAAATGTGGAAGGATGCAGGATACAGAGCCAATCACTTTGGGCCAGCTTGATTTAGGTTTCAAGTGACTGAATTTATACCCCCAAAATTAGTCAGTCTTTCTGCAGTCAATAGGATGGTTTGCAGAGTAAGGTTAGTAGAATAATAAAGTCAGAATCTGACCCTAAATAACTATGTTCTTGACTGGTTTATGTGTCAGGAGGTGAGTATTGCACAAGAACCTTGAGGTTTGGGGCGGGAAGGGAAGCCCATTAATGTTGTAATGCAGGATACAGCATTAGGGTTGTATCCTAAGCCTAGCTTTTAGATTTTCTTTGACATCTAACAAAAACCTTATGGTATATTGTTGCAGCAAAACCTTTCAAGTAATTTCTCTCTCCTTTCCCTCCACCTCTTCCCATACTTTTAGTTTACTCCTTTGTTTGGAGAAGAGAATTGGAACCTCAGATCTGGAGAAGTTTTAATGAAGAAAAACCATTCAGCATCTCTTGCGTTTGAAGAAAATCATCTGCACCTTGTAAATTATCCAACCTAGACATGAAGGAATGGGAGAAGAAACCCCTGTCTTCAGTGCTTCAACATGTGGTTTAAATATGAATGGACAAACCTGTGATCTGGTCCTTGCTAGTAATTGTGGATTAATGCCAATATTAATCAGTCTTTCAAAGATGAAAAAAACAGAACTTCTCTTAGCTGTGCACCACACAGCACTTGATTTCCATGGACCCCACTGTTTTTATGTGAAATTCAGAATGGTTGTCACCTCTCTTTGTGGTGGTTTGAAGTGCCAGCACCAGCTGCAGGGGAAGCAGGCCAGGTCTGAAACAGCAAGATGCTGCTGTGAATGAAGATACAGCAGTATTGCTGCTGAACTCTGCTGACTGGAGTGTGCTTGCGTGTGGGCAGTGCCTGCAGCATCTGTTACACCCTGTGTTGCATTGTCCTGTGTGCAGTAAGTGACCTTCTGCTTCATAAGGACCAGTCCAGTGATGAAATGTTTTTGCAACAGCGGGGAACAAACATTACATCCCCAAAAAGCTCATTGTTCCTGTTCCTCCCTGTATTTATAATTCAGTCTGTCCTATTCCTATTATGTTACTTGTAGATATAGTTATTTATTGTTCAGTGCTTGCATGCTGAAACAATGCCTGCAATTGTCTTCATGTTGCAAGGGCTTGTGTGAATTGTATGTTTTGCACATACTGTGATTGCTGAATTGCTCTGCTGCACAAAGAAAGAAAACTGTCGGGTAACAGTTGGAGGTGGGAGGGAGGAATGGCTTCCCAGTCAGAAATGGAAGGATTACAAGACAGGATTTTAAATTACACATGTGCTAAAGGAAGAAGCCATGGACGTCACTTTCTCAGGCCACCAGCTCCCCAGGTTGCATGTGGTGTGTCTTGTAGATGGTGTCCTTGCAACATTTCATTTGTTGGTCATGCCTTTCAATTTCTAACCTGGAAATAGCCAGAGTCTCTTGCAACACTCTCTTTGTGCAGCTTCCTGATTGCAACGCAAATACTGTGGAAGAGCTTCTGGATACCAAGCCCAGATGAAGTCATTGTCCAAACTTATTTATTTATTTATTGAGTTGGAGGAGGGTTACCTACAATATAGCCACATTGTCCTGAAGGAGTGGAGAATGGTGATTCAAGAATAAAAAACAAAAAAAACCACCTCAAAATAGGTTGATGAAGTCTTAAAAAAAAAAATTAAAAAGAAGAAGAGCAGCAATTTTGCACTGACTGGATTGCCTCATCCATCTGGATTTCAGATGATCATCTGAGTGGCCAGATGTCAAAGACCCAAGTGCTCTAGAAAAATTCTTATGGGGATAGATAAAGAATTTCAAACCTCTTATCTTAAGAGAAAAAAAAAAAAAAAAAGCCCTCGAACTCTGCTGCTTTTTATTTTTGTTATCCAGGTCTGTCTTTAGTCACTTGGTTGCTCAGAAGCCTCAGATAATCCTGAGAAACCAAACTTTGGTTTTAAAATAAAATTGTTTCTTATTATTCTGATCTTTGGACAGAGATGAAACTACCATTTTTCTTTGGAATTTCAGAAGCTTGTGTTTCACAGGTACTTTCTTTGCCAGATCCTGTCATGAATCTTGTATTATATTTCGTTTTTTCTTAAATGTTTCTGGAGCCCAACTTAACTGGCACATTCAGTAACATGGTTGGTGTGTGCTGTGGTATAAGTAAACAGCTGCATGCGTGCATGCAAAACAAAAATAGTCACATTGGTGATGCTTGCCTTTCTCTGTGTGACAGTGATGTAGCTGTGTTTGTGAAAGCTTTGTCATCTGAAAGTGTTTACATTGGTCACTGGAAGTTTCTCTGTGCTGCCTTACATTTGATTTGCTGTTTGGAGTAGGCTCTTTACATTTCAGAAATAAGGTACTTGGAATTCTGTGAATACTGAGAGAACATTGATTAATCAGCAGTCATTTGCAGTTTTTGAAAGGGTGAGTTCCAGCTAGATGTGATAAAATTATAGTTCCACTGATTAAACTGATTCCTTGAAGTGATAGATTAAAAAATTATTTAAACCCACAGGCTCTCTATCCCTGCCCCCCCTTAGATGGCCTTTAAGCAATAGGAAAACAGATTAGGATAGGTCTCCTTTCTATATCCCTGTACTTGCACAGGTTGCCATTTTAAAGCAAACAGCCTTGAATTTTTGTTGCCTTTCATCTTGTGGATCACTCTCAGGAGTGTGAAGGGAGCCATAAAATCAGACTTCCTGTGTTTTGCATGTCCTCTCCCCAGGCACTAGCAATTACATAAGGTACAAGGAAGTAAAGAACTGGGTCCCCAGGGGCCCCTGTGTTTGAATAAGGACATGTAGCTTTGAGACCTGTGTTCTCTGTCAAGCTGATAAGAGTCCAGAGGTGAAGCTGCCTTGCATCTAACTATTTAGCTTATGAAATCTGTTTTTAAGTGCCATGCAGCTTCCAAAAGTGGGATGAATCTTCTGCAGCTGTTTCCAAAGTTGTGGTCTGCTTTCAAGTCCTCAATTAATTCCTGTGTGTAGGCTGAAGGAAGCTGGAGCCAGGGTGGGCCTCTGGCTCTGCAGGGAATACACTAGGCTCTTGCTCTGTGAATTGTTGTGGGAATCCTGGCTAACTACTTGACCATTCCAGTCCTGCAAAACACCCCACACTTTGAAGCAAATGCAGTTCACAGCAGAGTGCACACAAAAACCGTGGCATAAGATGGGAAGGTTCCTCTTATTTTGCTGGCTGGTTGCTGTAGAAACATGTAACAAAGGACAGCCTTCCTCTTCTGGTATAATTGTGCGGCCCCTTTTCTATATGTCTGACACCTGTCTGAATAAGAGTGATTAGAACAGAATAATGTTCCCATTCCCGGCCACTGAATACGTGGTTCATGTGCTGAAAGAAAACTGTGCAAGTGAGGAAGTAAAATTGTCTATGTTGTTTGCTACTACATCTTAAGATTTTGTAAAACTCACTTTTTTTCACAATGTGAAACTGAAGGTCAATAAATTAGATATTTCCTCTCCGTGGAATGTTTATTTGAAGTTTTGTGTCTTCCTCACCTCTTTCCTCACCCCTAAATGCTTTGAATCCCTTATAATGCCCTTTTTATGTCCTCTTCAAAGAAGCACATCAGCAACATGCAATTAAATGCTTTGGTTTAAGCTTCTGCTTCAGTTGCGCTTTCCTTCCCTTTGTTCTGTTCTGCTGCTGTTACTGTGATCTCTATCTCAAGGTTCAGCAGTTAAAACTCAGAGAGCCTCAAAACATTTAAGAACAGGAAATGCAAGTTCGTTGGTGCTTGCAGTATGGTTTAGTTAGTGCCTGATACCACTTGGAAGTGGAATTAAGCATCTTGAATCCTTTCTAATTAGTCTCAAGTCAGAAAATGCTGGCTGTGTATAACACATTCCAGTTGTTCTATATACTGTACATGTATAGTCAAACTATTTGAACTTTTCATCTTAACTTATGGTTTTGTGTATACATGGTGGTGGGGTTTTTCTTAGTTTTGTTTTGTTTTGTTTTGTTTTGTTTTTTTTTTTTTGGTTGTTGTTGTTGTTGTTTGATTGTTTATTTAAATAGCTTTTTAATACTATGGATTTTCTACATTGGTTTAGCACCTGTCTGGCCTGAAAATGTTGCTGAACTCTGCCCAGATATAAAATGGCAAGTCTTCTGAACTTCTGAACATTTTCTAAACTACCTGTGTTAAAACTCCTGCAGCTGCCCTGTGAAAAGTCACAGGTTTCTTCATGGTCTTTCTTTGCTCAGAAGAGTTGGGGCCATAGTATTAAGTGACTTTCTGGCCTTGGCATGGCTTGGTTAACCTGTGTTTGAGGTGTTTGCCATCAGTTTTAGCTGGGGTAGTGGGACACTTAGAGAATCTTTAAGTATGAAGGATGCTGGAAGAAATCAGCCTTTCCACAGAACAAGGTAAGGCTAAACAGTTTCAGTGCTTATTGCAAGCTCTTTGTTTGACAGTAACCTCGGTTAGTTTCCTTTATTTGGATTTCACCAGGGCATGGGATGCTTACAACAGCACTGGGCATGAACAAGCTGCTGAAGAGTGATTCACTGGTGTGATTTTAGGGCACTGGGTTACTTACTCTGTCTGGTTATGGATTCAAACTCCTTTGCTTGAAAGTTTTCTTATAGTGGAGGTTCTGATATTTATGGTGAGAGTGAAAAAAAATTACATTTAGGTTTAAAACAACTGATAATCTGAACAAGACATCTGCAAGGCATTTGCTTTATTCCTATTAAGTATGAAAATGAAATACCCTGAATGATTAGAAAGAAATCGGCTCATTGGCATTGACTATGGCTTCATCAAGCATACTGGGGTGATCAGCCCTGACCTGTGAAAGTCTCAAAGGCCCTTTTTATGTTAGTAAATTGAAGATGCCTAGGGATGGTCTGGCAGCTGGCAAGAAACAGCCTTGTGCTCTTTGAGCACCCACCCCCTTGTCCTGGCAAGATAGGGTGGCTGCATGCAAACTGCCTGGGGTGGCTGCTGGAGTGGTGTGGCTCCTGAACCCTGCCCAGGAATGCTCCAGAGGAGTGCAAGTTTGCATGGGCCAAAACCACGCTGGGCTGCTCAAATGATTGAGCAGAACTGACAATCTGTTCTGTGCCTGGGAATGTTCCTGAATGCAGTTTGATATATTGCCATTGTCCCAGCCGGAACATATGAGTAACATCACGTTTAGGTCCTTGATAACTGGACGGGATGATGACTGATTGTCTGACCCAGCATCAATGACCTAAAAGCTGTCGAAGATGCAGGAAGGAATGCTGTCTCTGAGTGACACAGATCTTGGTAAGTGAGAACGATGCGTCCCAAGGAGGAGGAGTCATGCTGCTTCTTCAGATGCAATGACACGAAGATTTGGAAGTGCAGAGAGAAAAGGGTAGGAGTGTCCACACTGTAGGTGAAAAATGTTTGGTGTGCCCAAAGCCCTCCTGGTGGCAGTGCCCTGTAGGCTTTGCAGCAGGTGCATGGTGTCTCCTGGTTTCAAGAAAAGAAAATTGAGCAGAGCTCTATCAGAGACACAGCACAAGTGTGCACATGGGAGCGGCCCATAACCCTGGCTGGCAACACTGAGTGAGACAAGTCACTTCTGTTACAAAGTCCCCAGTTTTACCCAGCATAGCCTCATTTTTGGCCCTTACACACCTTACCCCCACATAATTTACTCCCCTCCACAATGTGAAAGACTGTGATCTGAAGTGGTCTATCATCTGGGTGTGTATATGCTTGTAAACCATACAGAAACATAAATATCATAGAAAAGTCATATGTTTATTCAAATTTTATGTTTCTGTGTGTGGGTGACATGAAGCCAAGTACAAACTCGCTCAGTAGTAACATACGCACATACACAATGTACACAAAGACCATCTGTCTTCTGTGTCTTTAATAATGGTCTGTGAATTTTGAAGTGTCGCTATTTGTTAGAAACTGTATATTTAAATATGAGAATTACCCTTAAAACAAAAAATGGTACATAAGGTGTGACTGTGAATTAAAATGAGTGGCTAAATAAATGGCAAATCTCTTTCGTAATCGTGTTTAGGCAGTGCTTCTGGCCTGACAATGCTCTGACACTCTCAGGAAACCAAACTAGACAATGTGTCCTTTTTGTATGTGTGTCTAGTTACCCTAGAAACCATAATCTATCTCTGAAACACTGGGGAGCTATGAAGGAGGCAAAGCCACAGGAGTTTCTTCCAAGACCCCTCCTAATCCTTCTCTTCTCTTATCAGACATTCAGTAAATTACTTAGCGCTTGGTATTAGATGAAGTTCATTAGATATTTTGTAATCACTCTGATCTTCTATGGGTCATAGTCCATGCTCTGATTCAAAGGTAAAATTTATGGCTGACTGTGTTACTTAATTGTAATTATATATTTATATGAGCCAAAGTCACAAATACAAACGAATATTTTATAAACCTGCAGCTCTTTCCGGGAGATTTTAACGCACCTCATCACATTTCATCCCAACAAGTTCATTAGGGAGCAAAAGCACTCAGTCCCAGCATCAGGCTGAGAAGCTGGGGCATGAGGGATTTGTTGAAAGGTGCAACAGGGGTAGTAGCAGAGCCTCCTCAGTTCTCCCAGCACGTTCTGGAGGCACTGGGTGCACTGCACCAATCAACAAGATGTCAGGCTGCTTTGTGAGACTGGCTGTGAAAACTTGGCATCTCATTCATGTTGTTAATTGGCTTGAGAAGGGTTAAACTATTTACAGAGATATTGTCTCCCAAGACTAACAGAACTAGGTCTAAAAGAAATAGGAAGGACTTGCCTTCCTTCAGATAAACACCAGCAACCTGGCTTTTTACATAGCAGTGAAGAACAATAATTCTTTCAGGCAGGTGGTTACTCTTTACCTAGAGAGCACTGATAGGAAGCAGACAAGTTTAGGGAACGCTGGTAGCAGAGTATTAGCACAGACTTAAAATGTTATCCTGCTCCTTGGCATCCCTCCCAGTATGGAGAGGGACTGAGCAAAAGAAAGATGCAGATTGGACATTTTATCTTAGAGGCAATAGGCTTTTTTTTCCATTCCAAGAATAGAAACATCTTGTCTTAAAGCACTTGGAAAGAGTGTTTTAAAGCCTGGGGATCCCTATAAAGGGACCCAATCATTGTGGACTTCCTCCTAGGGTGAATGGCTGGCTGGAGTGGCTTGGTTCAAGGTTTGGGAAGCAGCAGTGTGAGAGGAGACTAGTGGGTTGGTGGAACTGTCCTTGAGTACACAGGAGAGTGGTCCAGTTTTCATTTTCATGTGAATGTGTCCTTTACTTTCCCTCACCCCATCTTTGCTCTTCCTGTCCGTACCTGTATAAATTCCTCACGGATCAGTTGCCCCAGCCCTTACAGTTAGACAGGGAGCAGTGAATATTGCAGAATTAGGAGGAAGGGAGGTGAAAAACTTTTGAAGGCATTTGCTTACATATTGTCACTGAATATGGTCCAGGAGCTATACACCGTGGCCTGATAATCCTGCAGAGGATCTGCCTTTATCCTGCTCTACCTGTAAGTCTCAGCCACACAGCTTGTAGCTATTAGCTGTTTGCAGCCCTGTGTGGCACAGACCTGTGTTTAGCTGTTTCTGGTTAACTTGTCAAAACCCCTGAAAATAGTTGTGTCATAAGGTAACACCTCATGTGATGTTCTAGTCAGGGCTTTGTTGGCTATAAAAGGGTTAGCCATCAGTGCTGACAGTAGGTCCTCTGTATGTCCTCTTCTAGCTGAAGCATGCCTTTCATCTTTGATCCTGCCAAATGGGGTTCTGGAACAGGTGGGTGGATGCAGATGCTCTCACAGGAGATTGCCTCACCCTGCTCATGGGTCTCCAAACACTTTCCTGGTTACCAGGGGTATTTTATGTCTGGATTTATTTGGCTACTGGCTACTTTGCATTTTCAGCAAAACAATTTGCGTTGGTACAAGCAGTTCCCTCTTCACCACCTCCCATGAAGGTGAAAATACCAGCCCTTTAGTCACAGAGTAGGGAAGTCTGTCTTTCATCACCCAGTGGGGTTTTTTTCGGATTTATTTGCCAGTCTTCTTGTGATGGATGTTCAGTTTACTTGATCTTCTATACAAAAGTGGAACATTTTTTTCAAAGTGTGACTTGAAAGTGGCTGGGAAACCCACCTGCTTGTGTCCCTCTGGCCACAGAATTGCAGTGAGCTGGGTCCTGGGGGATGAAGGGACATCTGCCTGGCTTAAAAGCAGCTGCTTGTGGGAGATGCTTCAGTTCTGCCCAGAGATGGAGGTGTTGATAAAAAAAGTGTTGTGATGGCATCTTGAGAAACACAGGAACTTTCCAGATGAAGCAGACCTAATAGCCTCCAAGATGCTAGCAGAAGAGTTTCCTAGAAGCTGAGAGAAGATTTTGTGGGGTTTCTTCAGTACTCACAGTTGCTGGACTTGGGCAAGACTAGAGGGGGAAAAAAAAGAATTTTTCTGTCACACACTTTTCCTCCAAGAAAACACACTATTTGTGGTCAAGCAACTCTACTTTGTTAACCTCACATAGTGCATTTGGGTTTCTACTTTAAAGTTACTTCATCTGACAAATAAGTATCTACAGTAGACTAAATAGATATCTGCAGTAAAATATGAACTTATTGATCAAAAGCCCGTGGACATCTATGGTCCATCTTTCTGTCACAAAAGTGTAGAGCACATTCACCTCAAGCCTCGTGCAGGTTTGTATTGAGCTGCTGCTTGGTGTTTCTTGCCTGAGAGCACAGGCAACAAATGGGAAAAAGGACCAGAGCTGTTTGCAGAACAGAAACAGAAACTGGGGATGTGGCCCTGGATCCTGATTCCACACTGAGGCTCTACTTCAGATAAATACAGGTGCAGCTGCCAATAACCTAAGGCATATTTTCTCACTCTTTG
>WEIT01023492.1:13695-24059 GCA_013389985.1 Dryoscopus gambensis | reverse complement strand
ATCGCTTGTACTTAAATCTGTTGGTGTTGAAAAATGTGATTCTGAAAGGTTATAATGATATCATTTGCAAATATGAACTTTTATATAAGAGTAGATTTCCAAATCTGTTGTAGGAACTGTGATGTCCTTAAGAAGCTGCAGTGATTAAAGGAATTATTTTATATTTAAAAGTGCTATATTTTGTTTCTTCCAGATGGTCCTCGGCCCTCCCAGAAAGAAATCATATCATTAAGGGCCTTTATGCTTCTGTTCTTGAAACAACTTATATTGAAGGTAAAGTGATCTATTCCAGAGTGAAAACATTGACATCTGTTACATACTTGTAATAGGATCTTTCATAGTAGAAAATCCATAATACCTGTCCAGCATTGTGTCTTTTTCTGGTTAATTTAATGTTCACGCACATCCTTCTAATCAACAGAGAAGTGGTAAATCCATACAAAATTTCTTACTAACCTCACCAAACTCTGCCATGTATACTTTACTGAATGTTTAATATATTTGTATTCAATATATAAAATATGTTTTAATTAAATTAAGTCATGTTTTAAAAATTTTAATAAGAAGGTCAAATGAAAAAGATAATTGCAGTTGTCAAGCTACTTATTGCTTTATCCTTCTTGTTGGTTCCATCACTGGTTGAAATGGTGTAGGACTCTCTCTCTGTTACAGCTGAATGCTACCCTTTGAGGGATAATCTGCTAATTTGAGACTAGACCCAAAACCAATATTTTCTGTTCTGTCGCAGAAACTGAAGGAGTAACAGTAATAGTTTGTAGTATCTGAGGGCCCACACCAAAAGAATCTGACCTCATACTGTTTTGAATTTTCAGTGTGATAAAGAAAAGCAGTAGAATGATAGAGACAATTTAGTGGTTTAGGTTCAAATAAAAAAAGCTGTAGGATTATTTGACTAGGTCCGAGGTTTGCTTACCCAANTTTTTTTTTTTTTTTTTAGGATCGAGGAGTGAAAGAAGATGAACTGCAGAGCATATTAAATTACTTATTAACAATGCATGAGGTACATTTCTGTAATTACCTACCTTTTATCCTAGCTAACTGAACCAGCTGTGTGGGAATCTTGCTGTTGAGATTATTTTGTAGAATAACATTGGTGCTTGTCATACAGGATGAAAATATTCATGATGTGCTGCAGCTGCTAGTGGCACTAATGTCCGAACATCCAGCATCTATGATACCTGCCTTTGATCAGAGAAATGGGATACGGTAAGACAGTGAAGTGAGAAAATACCTTAAAAGTAGTTCCAGTATCATCACTCTCCATTTTGCTTCTTTTTCACATAAATATCACACTTGCTGATCTTTTAAACTTCAATTTCATTAACTTAGGCTTTATTTTTTGACAAAAATGAGTCATTTCAATAAGTTGGAGGAAAAAGTGAATTTCCACTTAAGATTATCATTATGATATTTCAAAGTAACTGCACTGTTTACCTGCTTCTCAATCTCAAATAGAAAAATGTAATTGACAAGATGCATTGAATAGCCATGTATCTATCTAAGAATAATTTTAAATATTCTTTCTTTGTATGTTTAACATTCTCTGGGGAGAAGAAGAGGAAAACAAGAAATCATGCCCTAGCCTCTCAAATTCTGTCTGAAAAGAGTGAAATTCATATGTTTATCTGTTTGATAATTCCCAAAGAAGTTTTATTTTTGTTGGGGTTTTATGCCTAATTTGGTAATAGAATTTTTTTTCAGGGACTAAAAATTTTCATGGTCATAATTTAATATTTACTATAGAATTTTATTTCGTGCTGTTCCGAAAATACTTTCAAAAATGCAAGGTGCTTGGAAAAGGGAAAAAAACCCACAGCATCTACTACTTGATAGAGTCAAGCTTAATTTTGCCTAAATGCTAAGATCTTTGTACAAAGATGTGTACTTAAAACTCTTTGAATGACAATGCTAGTTGAAGGGAAGACTCATGGTTAGGACTTTGCTTTCTGTCTATAGTTTGTATTCAAACAGAATTCTATTCCTGACATTTTTTGAAGAAGGGTAAGTCTGATTTGGAAGTCTGAAGACATCTTTATATAAGATTTGTGGTACTGAAATTAAAAGTGTTTGATGGTGCAGTCTTTATGTTTAAAAGTCTGTGTTGTAGAAGTGAATGCACAGAATTGCAACTTCTAAGTATTTTAAAAAAGCCGAAACAGAACACATCCAAAGACTTATATAAAATTAGGGATTCATTTGCCTAAGTTATCAGAGGACAAAAGCCCCAGAGGTCATTTGATAATAGCATAAGTCATTTCAAAAGAGGAAGATATTGTCTGCTAAAGCACTCTTTAGTGGAGAAGGACTGGAAAGAATGGCTAAAAGCTGAAGCCAAGCTAGTTTTAATGGGAAACTAAAATATAAATTCAAAAATTTGTTGCAGAACAGTGCAGGGGAAGGGTAATGTTTTCTGTCTCTTGGTGCTTTCAGATCAAGGCTGGTTTCCTTTCTGAAAGGCTGCAGAATTTGTGGTTAAACCTGTCATAATAATTAAATAGGCAATAATTAGATTAGTTAATATTTGAGGCACTTTTTTTTTTTTTTTTAGTCCAGGGTTTAAAAACAGAGGACGTAATGAAAGGAGATTTTCACTAGCATCCAGGTACTCCAGGATATGACCTTATGTGTTCCAGTCTGCTTCTCTTGTCCTAAGCTACAGCTACTCAGTCTGTCTTTTATTTGGTTGTTCCAAGAGAGAAGTCTAGGATAAGATGTTACTTTTCGTTATAAAACATTGAACTGAACCAAACGACACCATGTCTCCAACCTCAAGAATTCATAATCAAACTCTTATGCTGCATTTGATTCTTTCAGTATATCCTTCTATTTTGTGTGAATTGTTGTTTTTATTGATTAATTTCTTAATAAATATCCTTGTTCAGTGAAATACAAGCTATATATGTGATATTTAGTAACAAAATCTATATATGTGATGTTTGAACTTGAATTTGTTTTTCTGTTTTAGAGTAATTTATAAGTTACTGGCTTCCAAAAGTGAAAGTATATGGGTGCAAGCTTTGAAGGTCCTTGGATATTTTCTTAAACATTTGGGTCATAAGTAAGTGTCATTTTAAAATTTTTGTAGTGGTGTGTTTAAGTTCAAAATTCTTCTTGTCTTTTTGTCATGATTACTGTATATTCTTTGTCAGTCTTTAGAAATTGCTTCAAATTATTAGGTTTTCTGATTAATAATTTATACACTGTTACCTTTATAAATCAGATTAAATTAATTTAACATGCTATTAATATGATGTTTGAAACTTTGATTGTCTTTCAAATATTCAACATGCTGAAAATCAAGTCTTAAAACAAGGGAAAAACATTTTCCAGAAATACATCTTATAACTATATATTGCATGTTCAGCTAAAGTTAACAGGAAACATATGAGTGTGATCTAAAATTTGCTTCTGGAATTATCAGTGTCATTGCAATAAATTTTCAGGGCAGTACTTCTAAAAATAGTTTTAGAAGGATGGGAAAAGTGAAATAGAATATTTTATTGATATGGGAATGTTTCAGAAGGAAAAGTAGATACATCAAGCAAGCGGTGTTTAAAAATGTTGGTAAGAACATCTCTCTGTGCAAGAAACACTCACATTGAAGATGTGGCAGCAAGAAATACTACCATTTTAGAAGACTTGATGTCACAAAATGGGTTTACTTAGTCTCTTCTTACATATTATGGTGTCAAGAAAGCACTAACAATCATGCAGTGGTGCATAGCCTGCTGTTGCTCATTTTTTCCCTTCTACCTGCAGTGTTAAGCTTCCTGCTGGGATTAGCCCAAAATGGCATTTTAGTGGGAGGCTGTGTATTATAAGAATTAACCACATGCTTCACAAGAGACTTCATCATGTAAGCCTCATTTAAAGGGAAAGGAGATAGGAGTCCAGCCAGAGTGTGGTATTGCTAGAAATGCTTTTCACAGGAAGATCAATAAAGTATAACTGTATAATTGAGAGACAGTTAGCTGAGAATATGCTTCTAAATGGGATTTTTCCTTTGGGATCCAGCAAGTTGAATACTGTTCTGGGAATTAATAAAGCAAATTGATAGTCCACTCAAGAATCTCCAAGGACTTCTCAAACATTACTTACTGAAATTCATTCACATTGATAGGAGTTGGATTAAGTATGATACACCAGATGAAGGTTTAACTTGTCAGAAGCCTGGTTGTATCCAGATGAAGTACATTTGTTTAAAATATTTATCACTTATCCAGAAAATCAAGTAGCAAACTATGTCCTGGGGTGCATCAGGCACAGCATTGTCAGCTGGGCAAGGGAGGGGATTGTCCTGCTCTGCTCTGCACTGGGGCAGCCTCAGCTCAAGTCCTAGGGGCAGTTTTGGGCACGACAATATAAGAAAGACATTAAACTATTAAACAAAGGAGGGCGACAAGGATGGTGAAGGGCCTTGAGCGGAAGCCGTATGAGGAGTGGCTGAGGTCACTTGGTCTGTTCAGCCTGGAGCAGAGGAGACTGAGGGGAGCCCTCATTGCAGCTACAACTTCCTTGTGAGGGGAAGAGCAGGGGCAGGAACTGATCTCTTCCCTATGGTGACCAGTGACAGGACTCAAGGAAACAGCATGAAGCTGAATCAGGGGAGGTTTAGGTTGGATATTAGGAAAAAGTTTTTCACCCAGAGGGTGGTTGGGGACTGGAACAGGCTGCCCAGGGACGTGGTCACAGCACCAGCCTGACAGAGTTCAAGAAGTGTTTGAACGACACTCTGAGGCACGTGGTGTGACTTTGGGGATGGTCCTGTGCAGGGCCAGGAGATGGACTCAGTAAACCTTGTGGGTCCCTCCCAACTCAGCATATTCTATGATTCTATGGTTACAGGAAAAGAAAAGTGAGCATTTTCAGACGCTGAAATTTTAATTCCCGGTCCTTAACATCTACTTGCGATTATGGATGTATCGGTGTAGTTTCCATTGTTGACTGAACATGTGTACTTAGCAAAAATTAACTTTATTTTTCATGTAGTTGGAGTGATTGAAATCCCCTTGAATACTCTGTGTAACTTCAGAAGTTTTTTTTTAATTTTTAGACCTCTGAACATCTGCAAATGTGCATATTTTATGTATATTTTAGCAAGTCAAAACACTTCCATTTCATGTTTTACAGCTAGTGCTTGTGCCTTTTTGTTTACATACATGTGTGTGCATACACATGATTTTATAAAATGGAAGTCAACCATCAGAAATTCTAAGCATTTACAAAATTATAAAGCACTTAGATTTCTGTTTCACAGGGCAGGAAACAGGTTTTGCATTGCAATACATTGAAGCAGAATTGCATAAAGAGACATTACACGATTTATGAAATCTAAACCATACAATAATACTAAGAAACGTGTAGGTACAAAACCAATTACTGTTGCTGTAGTTCATATATATGCATTGCAGATGAAGCTATAAAGTGGAAGTAATTGATTCTCAGAAGTGACCAGTAATGTGTTAGATGAGAGCCTGAATAACTGAATTGATTTTTCTTTGTGATCTGTGATGATAGACTACTTTGTCTAACCTTAACAGTTGACAAAATCCTGGTTTTTTTGTTCTCTGCCATATTTGATTCTTTCTTTGCCACCACTTGAAATAATAGTCCATTGTTTACTTTTGCGTTTTACCTGCACTTTTAAACTTCCCAATTGATTTCTTCTTCTATCTCCTAAATCATACCTTAAAAGGTTGAATACCTGTAGGTTTTCTCATAAGTTGCTCGTGAACTCCCTTCTGTGCATAGAAAAGTACACACTCTTATAACTTGTTGCCACTGTCTTTGTAGTTCTTTGAAAATTATAAAATAATGTATTAATCTCAAAAGTTCTAGAATGAACCTATACAATTTTTTATTTTTACTGGTAATCATCAAAACACAGTTTCTTAGCTTTTGAATACATAATTTTTTTAGAAAGTTTACTGTACTGTATTCTATTTAAAATTTTTCTGCTGCTGTTTTATTATGGATTATTATTTATTTTGAAAAATGATTTTTATTTCATATCCATTATAGTAGTAGGTAAATTTAATGATGCAAAATATGAGAAATACTCTATTTATGATGTTATATCCCATTTTAAAAGGGTGGGCTTTAGGGACAAGGGGAATTCATTGATCTGAGCTGCTTCCTTCTCCACTTTTTAGGTTTGAGTATGGATCCCAGAGTGAAACACACTTCAATCATGTAGAATTTCATAACTTTTTAGGATTTTATTTCTTTTTCATTGCAACACATGTTATTCCAGGACTGAATTATTTTGGCTTCATGAGAGAATGATGTATGAAAAAGAAATGTGGTACTGAAAAATCCGTATATATATATTAGTATTAACACATACAGATTGCTTGAGCAGTCTGAGGGAGGTTGGCCCAGATCACCCACTGTGGTTGCTTCCAACCTAACAAATTCTGTGATTAATGTTGGAAAATATGAAGTTGGATTGTTCTGAGTTCTTGTGATGTGACAAAAGGTGTGTTCTTCATTGATCATATTTTAACCAGCCTGTGTAAGATAGAAGTTGACTTTGAGAATGGTGTGTGATTTATTTTATACAAAAGCCCATTCTAAATACAACATTGTTTTCTGAGAACCTTTGTATATTTGTACAATTGCATTCATTTTGGGAAATGTCTTAAATGATTTCTATTTCCTAATATATACAGAATAACAAGCTTGAGTGGTTTTTAGTACAGCGTCAAAATATTTGGCTTTTGGGTTTTATCTTGCGTTTACTTAAAATGCTCAACATGCTTGACATGTGCCTAATGTTTCTATTTTCTCTTACAGGAGAAAGGTTGAAATCATGCATACTCACAGTCTTTTTACGCTTCTTGGAGAAAGGTTGATGCTGCACACAAATACAGTGACCGTTACAACATATAACACGCTTTATGAGGTACAAATTATTAAATGTAAAGATTGTTGTTTCTGTTGTAAAAAGTATGACTTAAAAATATCCATGCTCTGTAATATCCTGATTTTCAAGACTTTTGAGAAAAATTTTAGAAATTTTGAGAAAGTACTTCTTGGTTAACAATGTTTTTTTCCATGTTTTATATGTTTTTATTAACAATGTCATAATTTTTACGTAGGTTCTATAAAACTTTCCACTTCTGATGGAAGAAATCCTGTCACTTAAGATGTGCATCACTTTCCACCAAAAAAGCCCCAGCAGTTACTGTAGACCTCCAATTGCTTATACTTCTCCATTGTTTGGAGAGTTTGTTTCCATTGAAATGGAAAGTGCTGAAGTCAGAGATGCCTCTCTCTCTCTTTTCTCTTTTCTATTTCATGTCCCTCATTTCAAGTTTACAGAATTTGAAAGAGTGCTGTTCTTTCTTTTTTAACCGTGCCAAATGATAACTAACACAGCCACTTTTATGTAGCAGATACTGCTTGAGATGAATAAGTATGACCCCAAAACATTCAGCTATTCTACCAGGTTCTTGTAGAAATTTCAGTTTCAATGATGAGCAATTTTGTAAAAGCAAAGTATTGAGAACATCAAGTTGATTGAAACCCATGTCTCTTGCCTGCATGCATAAAGCTCTTGTCCAATCTTCAATTATTACTATAATTATGACTCAGAATAGAATCTCTTGCAATTTCTGAAAATCTTATGCACTAGAAAGATTTTTAATATTTTTTTAGTCATAAGTAGATTTAATGACTAGATGTTCAGGGTTGGTTCCAGGAAAGAAAAAAGAGAGTAGAGGAATGTTTGGGTTTCAGGGTTCTATGACTGTCAAAACCTAAACATCATCTATTTGCCAGTGACTTGGATGTCAAGTTCTTTTTTCCTGCGCCTTACCTTTTATGGTTTGGCCACTTGTGTCTCAGAGTCTAGTTCCTGCATTCAGTTTTGTGAGAGCTTCTGTGACTGATATTCTCAGAAATTGCGTAACTCGTTGACAAAATCAAAGTCCTCATGGAATTCAGCATCCACAGTCATGTACATTTGAAAAAGTAGCCAGAGGAAAGGAGAGAAAAGGGGTTAAGTGCTCTAAGTACAGAAGATTTGCTAAGAAACTGATACTAAGGAACAGATACTTTCTGTATTCTCTCATAAAAAGCAAGGGCATATTTTCATTTTATTTTAAATATCAATGTGTAAAAGCCTAGTCTAAGATACTGTGTTTGTGACTGACATTAGTTTGATTATTTTTTAATGAGTGAACTAAAGTTCTGCTTTAAAATAAATATTGCTAATGAAATTCCTCTATTTTAAAATGTATTTACCTGACTGTACTTACTGAGAATTCTGTGTTGATATCAGTGAATTTTTAGCTTTTTCTTAAAAATAAAGTTGCATACACACATCCAGTGACACGTATCTCAGTGTGAAAGGTTTGTGGTATTGCCTCAATACAGATTAATTAGGTTGTCAGGTACAATGCATGTAGTGGGAGAATGCTCGGTCTTCCTCGTTATGTGAAGCCCCAGGATTACTCCTGTGGAATGCTGTCTCTGACCCTTACTCTTTACTAGCTGAAGGAAACCAAAACTCGTTTTAAGAATTATTAGGTTTGGTTATAGATGAAATGTATGAGAGTAATTATTGATGTATGTAGCTTGTGAAAGATATTTTGATCTGTGAATGTATAACAATATGAGAAATATGAATGGAATATCTTTAAAATACCGTTATTGTATATTTAGGCAATGAACTCAAAGGTTAGCTTATCAGCCACAGGACAACCATGAAAATCTTGATCCCTGCACAGAGGAATTGCTTTATTCCATTCTTCAAGATTTAAAATATTTTATCTAATTTTTTTATATTAAATTGCATGTGGCCATGGTAAATGTTCTTAAAAAATTTAAAAATTAACAAATAAATACTATAGTGTTTGATTAAAAGTGGTAAAAGGAAGTTAATATTCTCTTTCAGATTTTGACAGAACAAGTATGCACCCAAGTTGTTCATAAACCGCATCCAGAGCCAGATTCAACAGTGAAAATTCAGAATCCAAGTAAGGACAATATATTATGTTTGTTTGATAAATGCATCACCTAGAGGTTGCGGGGTTTTTTGAAATGATGGTTCAGAAAGTGAGAACAATTTATTCATGTATCTTAGATACATATGGGTTTCTGTTACCTCTTACATTAGTGGCTGTCAGCAACTATTTCTTTTTTTAACATTGGTAAAGTGCCTTATGTAACTAATTTATCCTTTCAAAGTGATTCTTAAGGTGGTGGCAACGCTGTTAAAAAACTCCACACCAAGTGCAGAGCTGATGGAAGTTCGACGTTTGTTCTTATCTGATATGATAAAACTCTTTAGTAATAGCCGTGAAAACAGAAGGTATGTCAATACAAATAGTCTTTTCTCTTCCTTGATTTCTGGATAATAGCAATCTGTTATATTCTGTGTAGAGTTTTCTACTCTGTACTTAATTAAATATATTCAAAATAAATGTAATACATTTTTTGTAACTTTTCTTAGCTCAGTAACTAATACTGGATTCTTCTCTATAGTATACTTTAATTTTTTATTCATACTGAAGTATTTTTAAGTTTATTCCTAACACTGGATTGATGTTCAGAGATTATGTTCCTCACATCTTAACCATTTTAATGTTAAAATAAAGAGTCTTTGTTTGGATATATTTTGAACTAATTATTTCACTTTAGATGTTTACTTCAGTGTTCAGTGTGGCAGGACTGGATGTTTTCTCTGGGATACATTAACCCTAAGAACTCAGAAGAGCAGAAGATCACAGAGATGGTTTACAACATTTTCCGTATTCTCTTGTACCATGCAATAAAATATGAATGGGGAGGCTGGAGAGTGTGGGTGGATACTCTTTCTATAGCTCATTCCAAGGTAAGAAACAGCTCATAGATGTTTTTTTAAACGCTGGTAACCCCCCAAGGCAGTAGCGATATAGTAATAGAAGATGTAAGGTGATTTAGTGCCATCTGGTGGCTGTCGCTATTCATGCCAAGGTGGCTTTTTTTCTTGTCAAACACTTCGTAAGCTGTACTTATTAATATGTTTTTAAGAATCTTGCTAGTTTTTGTTCAGCTTCATCTAGCATATATTCATCCACATAATCTGTTATTTTCTTTTTAAGGTCACATATGAAGCTCACAAGGAATACCTAGCAAAAATGTATGAAGAATATCAAAGGCAAGAGGAAGAAAACATAAAAAAGGGGAAGAAGGGGAATGTGAGCACCATCTCAGGTCTTTCCTCTCAGACAACGGGAGCAAAAGGTGGAATGGAAATTCGAGAGATAGAAGATCTTTCACAAAGTCAAAGTCCAGAAAGTGAAACTGATTACACCGTCAGTACAGATACGAGGGACTTGCTCATGGAAACAAAAGTG
>WEIT01023488.1:17939-28112 GCA_013389985.1 Dryoscopus gambensis | reverse complement strand
ATTGCTTCTTGTTCACTTCTTTCAAACAACTAATTCACATGAAAGAAGAAAATTTTATTCAATTCGCTGGGAGAAAAAAATAGTAAGACTGAAAATGTAAAGTACAAACTCCTCAAGAGTCAACTATTAAGCAAAATTTCATAATTCCACAGTTAAGATGGTAAAATTCTGGGTGAAAGCCAATTCTAGTTTTGCAAATTTAGTAAAGTCAGCAAGTGGAAAGAAAATTTTTTTTAAAAGTTAAGACTAGGACAAAAGGAGATAATCAGTATAATTAAAACTATTATGCAGAAAATTTATTTGGTTAAATCATGAATCTATAAGAAAAAAAATCTCAAAAAGCCAAGGATGATACATTGGAAATGAAAGAAACCTAATAAAAGTGTTCCAGTTGAACAATTTATGAAAATCGTCAAATTACAATAGCAAAAAGCAGAATGGACGGAAGTAATAAGTTATCTTCATTTTGCGTGGAATGGAAGCCTCAGTGGATAAGAATAATGAAATAAGAGGCTTACTTATAAATGCTAAAGATGTGAAAACAGAATATGCACAGAGATAAATATTTTCCGACTAGTAGCACATGTTGATCCATCCTAAAAATTATGGAGAAGTGATTTTTGTTGTTCTTATTGCTCTTTATTAATAATTTCAAAAATTACAGGTTTTCTCAAGGAATGAAGACTAACCATGTTTTATTAACTCTCAGAATGGCAAAGGGAAGACTCACGTAATCGTAAGATGACCAGTGAGACAATGAGCTTGTCAAACAGAATAAGAAAACCATTATGGGAGTCAATTAGGAAAGAATCCCATTAGAAGTTAAATTAATCCACTCAAGGGTCCTGTAAAATCTGATTTCCTTCTCTGATGCTTTCTCCTCTGGATTAGTAAATCTTACTTCACTTCCCTGAGGATCCTCATACAGCCTCAGCAATGCTGGAGATTACTGAGCACAGCACTCCTGCACAGATGTTCAACAACAGCCAGGCATCACTTCTACATATTTCTTGCCATGGGCTTCTCCAGAAAAAGCAGAAATGTATCAGGGGCCCCTGCAGCTCTGGAGATCACCCTGCTTCTGAAGTTATGCCATGTCATCTCAAACTTCCATTAAATTTTCCCCTGTTGGCCTTGGCTTCTCACACACAGCACTCAAGCTCCCCAGCTGCCAATGGCCTTGCAATATTTGACACATGTCTGCCTCTGATGCAGGCAGGTCAAGGATGTTTCCGAATATTATGCTTTAGTCCAGATGAGTTTGTGAGGTTATTCAGCTATTTATTAGTAAGCTGTTGTTGGATACAACTTCATCCTGAAATATCAGCTCAACCAAAATGTTAATCCTGTATTTCATAACTTTGGCTAACCAAATCTTTAATACCTTTTTTTACTGCTGCAACAAATATGTCAAAGTACATGCCCCCAGTGTTTACATTTTGGCACGTATTACATATACTGTACAATATTCACTCAAATTAAGAGCCATTCAAATTCTATGTGCTCTTGTTACCATTTCATTGTTTAAAATATTAAACTTCTGTTCCTTTTCAAGGTTAATTTGAAATTAAATTTAAATGTAGCTGTTACATCTCCTCCAAAAAAACCACTGATAAAGGAAACGGGCTTAAAACCAGAAATTTTAGACAGTTCAAACTTTCTGTGGTCTCCTGCTATGGTAATCAACATGGGCACATAAAGTTTGCTTGAGTTGTCAGAGCAAAGGGTGGGAGAAAGGTCAGGAGTAGAAGGTAAAGAGTCTAAAGTACCCAAAATTTGGATATTTTCTTCTTTAATTTTATTTTTTTTAATTGAGAAAATAAACGGCAATGACAAAAGGTCCAAAAATTATGTAAGTGATTCGCATTAACGCTAAAGGTACTAAAAGGAAGGAGAATCTAAGCTTGACAGCCCAAATGATCAAGGCTAGCCTTGAATTTCCCTCCTGCGATCATGCCCTGGTAGTCTTCTGGTAGAGCAGTTTGTTTCCAAGAGAGCCCTTTCCCTCAATGAAAGCTCGCTGTACATAGAAAATTCAGAAGCAGGATTCATACCAGTGTAACATGACATTAACAATTCTCTACATAAAACACAACCTTGCTCCCATTAAAGAGGTGACAGTCAGGTGCAGAGTATGCGTCCCTGAGCTGTAAATTTTCTGGTTGTACACTTGGAATGAGGACTGAGACCTACACACATGCTTGGCATCCAAGCAGCCCTCCCACAAAGGCAGTGCAGCCTCTCCAGTTAATCCACAAGGGTGCTGTAAGTAACTCATCCAAGGCACTGAAGCTTCAGAGGCAGTGTGTATACATCAAGTCATGACTTCATTAAATACAGATACCTTTAGAATACCACTCCTCTGATATAGTTTCTGAAGACAGCTTACACTGAAATACCAGCTTTCTCTGCCAAAGAAGTTCCATTTATCCCTATAATTTCTCTTTAGTTCTTACCCTGCATCAACTCCAGGGCTCCTGATATGATATACCATGTCAGCTACTCTAATTAAAATGCTAAGACTTAAATCAGCACAAGAAAAGGAGTGACTTTTGTGAAGTTAGTGAACTGACTTGCAGTGACACAGGTCTGCAACCAGACTATTACCAGCACTGGTACAAAGAAGGAGAAAGCTGCAGAGTGGAGCCAGCATGAGCAAGAGAGGTAGGAAGTTTTAAAAAATATTCAGGAATGTGTTAGCAAGATAGGAAACAGAAGCGGGGGTGGGGGGGGGAAGACCTACCTCTTTCTGCAGCAGTAAGATGATAATTTCTTATAGATTTAGCATTAAACCATACATTAGATTAGATTAGCCCAGTTCAATCAGTGGAAGGACAGACATTGATTACCCTGAACTGAGTGTTAAATGAGCAGCGAAACCCATATGGACGTTGAAAGAATACAGCATCAATTCCCTGTGCCTGTATATTCTCCCTGTACATGTAGACCTCAGAGCATCTTATTAACAAGAAGCTCTCAGATTTTCCTGCTGGGAGCAGACAACAGCAAGAAGCAAACCTGTATAGTTATTTATTCTTTTATTAGAGATCCTTAAGCCACTGTTAATGAATCCTTTAATTTGCCTTTCTGTTATTATGGCAGGTAGTGGTAATGGTTCAAATTAACACTCCCAAACACACATCTAATTAAGTGAGAAGGCATACTGTTACAGTCCCTCATCAGTGAGATAAGGAGTGATTGAGGCAATAAGCCACCTCAAAGCAAGTTATAATCCTAAAAAGCAGGTTTAATTAACTTGCAGGAGAACATATAGGAGAAAGCCACCACTATTAGGAAACTCTATGTAAAAAAAAAAATATATATATGGCTAAATATATATTAGCCAATTAAAAAAAAAGTTGAATAGCTTTGAGACTTGTTTCTGATAGTAAATATATAATTTAAAAGTATAGCCAAGCTAGCCCAACTTGAATTTAAAAAAATAAAATAAAATTTTCCACATTTTAGAAATTAACTCAATCCAGGCTGCTACCAATTCAAAATTTCAAGCACAGGAGGCTTGGGAAAAGAGGACAACTTCAGTTTCCCTTTAAAAATAGACATCATTCTTCTGGAATGGTTTGAATAAAAGCACTAAGAAAAAAAAAAATTAAAAGTCACAAAAAAAGAAAAAAAAATTGCCCTAAGGCACCGGCTTTGAGACATGCTTTTAGTCAACTCTTGTTTTGCCAAAATGAATAGAACACTTTTTAGCAATTTTTGATTTATGAAAACTAGAGCTGCTACGTGTTAACTACATTGTCAGGAAATGAGGAGGAAAAAAGGCAATGCACAATTTGCGTGGGCAATTCACAGATTGTCGTATCCTTCCCCTAATCTGGTCTTCTCTCCCTTCAACTAACCTTTCCAAAGAAACATATGGTGAAGCACTTTCACACAGCAAAGAAGGCAAGGTTGTGCTTGCAGAAATGCATGAATCTTTATGCTTACTGGTGTTTCAAAATACAGAAACCACTATAGTATTTTATTACGTGCTAAATCAGCCCACCAAGTAACACACAGTGAAATAAAAGATTCTAATATTTTATTAGAATTTATCAGAATAAGATAAACAAGCAGTCTCTCATTTCCTTGAGCTTACTGAGGAGCTAATGCCCTGAGAGTAATCCTTCATTGATGCCACTTAATTATAAAAGTAAATTCTGCCCTGCCATATGGGTTGGCTTTTTTTTAAGAAAACAAATGAATTCCCAAGAAGGTTTCAGATTGCAGTAGAACTCATTTATTTTTATCTGCCAGGTCACATACAATATTAAGAACAATGCCTAGGGCAAATTTTAAAGATACAGTTTCATAGGAGCAGGGATTGCATGAATAAAGTGGAGGTACATACTAATGGTGGAGTGGTACCATTCACAGATTGCTGCTGATGGTGTAAAGAAACTGAAACAAGGCTACAAGACTCCAGCTTAATCAACTCAATACCTATAGGAGAACTGGATGTTTTGCAGAACAAAAAAAAATTATCAACCAGTGGAAGACAACCTGCAGAAGCTGGGGGCGGGTATAGGGGGGTGTAGTGGTTTGGTTCGCAGTTTCACCTTCTGTGAGATAAGAATTAGGAGGAATGAAAAGCAGGCTCCATACTTCAAAGAATACAAAGAAATTTATTACTAGAACCAAAAGAAGGAAAAAAAACAATAAGGGTTAGAATAAACCTTCAGACCACTTTCCTCCCCTCATCCTCCTCCCTCCTTCCATTTACAACATAAAGACACAAACTTGGTATTATTTCAGTCAGTTTACACCCGCTATAATAGTCTTTTATCAGTTCACTTAGGGAGAGGAGTCTCTTATGCTCATGTTATGGGTTTCCACACAAGAAGCAGTCTTCTCATGGCTTCAAAGTCATAGCACAAACAGCCGCCCAGAATGGATCTCTGTTGGTCCTGTGAGTCCCTTCCCTCGATGACAGCTTTCCCCACAACTGTCGTCGAGGGTTCAATCCTAGCTACTGAGGTATTGTTTTAAGGTCGAGCTGTTCAAGAGCAAAGGTTCTCTTCATCTGCCTCTAGAATTATCTTCATCTTTAAGAACAGAAGTCTTCTCCTTCCCTGGGAGTAAATGTTAAGCAATAAATCCCCTCGCTATAGAGAGAAAACCAGGGAAAAAAGGAAAGTCCTTCTGTAGGTAGCCTCTCTGTTCAGGTTTCTCACTGGATCCAGCAACATCAACATTTGCTTATTTCGGCAAAGGCACTTTGCTCACAGCAGAAGCTCTACCCCCCAATGCCTATTATGAAATTACAAGAGAGTCTTTGATATATTTCCATAACTTTGCAGAAGAATTCCAGCTTACTAGCAACTCCTCTATCTCTCCTCTCTAGGCTTCAGTCCTTTCTTCTTCATTGACTTAGGTGTTATTAATCATGGTGTCTATTTCTGTGTCTCTGGTCTTCCCTTATCCCAGGAAAGGATTGGTCATTGAAGGTTTCATCTCTCTGGGGAAAAAAACTTACAGCACTGAAGGTAGTTCATCCCATGCCAGGACCTTGAGGCTGCCACTTATCTCCTTCTGTCAGCAGCTGCCGGAGCTGATCTCTGTGTAAGGTTTCAAAGTTCCCTCTCGGGGGGACCTGGAGCGGAGGGGAGGGGGCCATCTTCAGGCCATCCAGAGCCGGGGGCTGTGGCCCGGCCTCACAGGCTTGCGCAGGCAGGGCCCCCACTGGGCCCAAGCCCGATCTGGCCGGTGTTAACCGGCCGGAGACCGGAAAAGCAAGAGACAATTCCTGCCTTGTCTGTCTTTAAATGTTGTTTTTTTCACAGAGGCGTAAACCATTTCTGAGTGGCCCAATAGGGCTGTCAATATTCAAATCAATTAATTGATTGGCTCCGTCAAGTTTCGGAGGAAATTACCACAGCAATCTGTGGAAACATCACTTCCTTGGCTCTGTCTCTTTCCGAAAAAAAACCAAAAAGTGCCGAAGAAAAGGAAAAAAACCTAAAAGCAGGAGGGGTGCCCCACCCGCTTATCAGGAGCAACAGAACACAGAGCCGTCATGACCTTGAATCACAGGAGGCTCACAGGCTGATTAAAACTTCCTCTCTCTCATCTAAAAACTTCAGGCTGGGTTAACCCATGACAGGGGGACAGATACAATTGTAAACAATCTATTTCTGCACAGCAACAGAGTGCCCACAGACATCAGAAAACCACCTTTATTTCCCAAACTGGACAAGCAAGACTAATCTTAGCAATGCAGGACAAGTAATTAGCTTCCCAATTATTGCCTCCTATGGCAAATACTGTGGAATAAAGTCCCTTGCATATTTTTAGAGATCAAAATTATTTCTGTTCCTACTTTGATTGCCTCAGCAAAATGTGACAGAACTCATTGTTTCTTGACTAAATTACCCATGGCCAACTTACAGCACTTGGTTTTCTGTCAACACTACTGTTCCATTTACACTGCTACGTCCTTCCCTAGATGTACCTGCTGATGGATTTATAGGCACACACTGGGCCCATGATCAGCCTTTGTTATCCTGCACTACAACCTCCCTCTCATCTGCCTTTTAGCAGTCCTTCCTTACATTTCTAACTAATTTCAGTTAACCTTGCTCAAGCATATATAAACAGAATAATACACACCACCAAAATTTCAGGTCTCCCAAGAACCTTGTGAAAGAGAACAAAATTTCTCTATCACTCCAGGAGATACCTTTTGGGGCATCATAGGATCATATCTGTCTTTCCACATGGCTGCATGACACTGGCAACTCCCAGCAGGAATGCAGTCTGGATCCCAGGTGGTATCTTTGCTACTATTCTCAGTAAGACAAATTGTAAATATCTTTAGAGGCTGCAGAACTTCAAAACTGAAAGAGAGTCACCTGCAGTGAATATCAGTAACTGAAAAGGGATTTAAAAATTTCCAGTAGTGTCAAACTTTCACAGTAGTATTTGGTTTAGTTTCTAAGGCAGAGGAATTTGAGAAGACTTCATTAAACTCCTTTAAGGTGGACAAAATCAATTATGAACAGAAACTGAACCAGAACACAGCTCCTGGTTGTGGAAATAATTACTCCAGTTAAGAATACCACCAACTTACTAAAGCAGAATCCTGTAGGTGCAAGGATGGGATGGGCTGACCCTGGTTGAAGATTAGGTACTCACCAAAACTGCTCTATCCCTCCCCTCCTCAACAGGGCAGGAAAAGAAAATATAACAAAAGGTCCGTAAGTTGAGATAAGGACAGGGAGAGATCACTCACTGATTACCTTCACGGGCAAAATAGAAACAACTTAGAGAAATTAACTAAATTTCTTAGCAGTTAAGATCAGAGTAGGACAGGAGAAGTAAAAGAAATCTTAAAAACACCTTCCCCCCATTCCTCCCTCCTTCCCAGGCTTAACTTTATTCCTGACTCTTTACCTCCTCCTGTCAGCGGCACAGGGAGACAGGGGAATGGGGGTTATGGTCAGTTCATCACATGTTGTTTCAGCCATCATTGCATCTCAGGAAGAGGAGTCCTTCCCCTGCTCCAGCATGGGGTCCCTTCCCATGGAAGGCAGTCCTCCACAAACTTCTCCAACATAGATCCTTCCCAGAGTCTGCAGTTCTTCATGGACTACTCTAGAATGGATTCTTTCCACAGGGTGCAGTCCCACAGGAACAGACTGTTGGTTCCCCCACAGGGTCTCAAGTCCTGCCAGCAAACCTGCTCCAGTGTGGGCTCCTCTCTCCATGGAGCCACAGGTCTTGCCAGGAGCCCACTCCAGGGTGAGCTTCCCACAGGGTCGCAGCCTCCTTTGGGCACCCCCCTGCTCCAGTGTGGGTCTCCTCCGTGGGCTGCAGGTGGATCTCTGCATACCCACGGATCTCTAAAGGCTGCACGGGGACAGCTGCTTCACCATGGTCTGCACCCCAGCCTGCAGGTGAATTTGAGCTACTGCACCTGGAGCATCTCCTCCCCTTTCTTCTCCATTGACCTTGGTGTCTGCAAGGCTGTTTCTCTCAGTTTTCACTCCTCTCTTCTGTGCACATAACTGTTTGTGCTCAATAACTTTTCTACCTACTTAAATATGTTATCACAGAGGCATCACCATTGCTGATGGGCTCAGCCTTGACCAGCAACACGTTTGTCTTGGAGCCAGCTGGCATTGGCTCTGCTGAACATGGGGGAAGCTCCCAGCAGCTTCTCACAGAAGTCACCCCTGTAGCCCCCTTCCATACCAGAGGCTTGCCATGCAAACCCAGTACACCTGTTCTTGTGTGGATGCTGGACAAGTAAATCATAATGTGAGTACTTCTCTTGGCAGTGTAATATAAGTAGAGTAATGTAAGAGTACTTAGAGTAATATAAGTTTATTTGTACCTTTATCATGTGCCCCATTTCACATTTTCTGTCTCTACCAGTGACTGGAAAGCAAAGAGAAATCCATGCTAGAAGGCTACAAGTGATAATTTTCACAACTGAACAGGAACTTTTCGTTGCTCAGATCTTACAGAAATCATGAATAACATATGGTTATTAGTTTTTTGGTACTGAAGTGTTACCACAAGAAGACAATAATAAAAAAAAGTTGAAATATTCTAAGAGAAATAACCATATATCAAAAGATATTTCATCAGGAAGAACGAATTAACAGTGCATTCTCTTCACTGTCTTTACAAGACCACAATTGTTGCTTAGGACAGACAGAAAAATTCTTCAAATGGCTCTTCGAATATCTGAATCCAGCGAGGCAGATGTTCAAGAAACTTGTGCTAAAATTTTGTCCTCAGACCATAGCACAAGTATGGTAATTTTAATGTTCTGTTCAGACAGCTCTGGGTAAAAGGTAGCTACAAACAGTACATTCAGGGGGAAAAAAAGAAAGCATGAGCGTGGCCAAAAAATATTCCTGCAAATAAGGAGAAAAATTGACACCATATCCACAGTGAACGGATTTGTTTGACGTGCAGCAGGGACAACATGCAGAAGGTGCATAATCAGTAAGATTATCCGTAAGATCAGTGCTTGCAGTTTTGGACAATTCATTGCTAGTCTCTGAACCTAGGACCCCATGATGTACAGCGACTTGTGTGGCACATGCGCTTAAAGAACAGAAAGCTGTGTAGTGAAAAGGACGTACTAATATGGAGAAAGATAAGCACATGGCAGCACAGACCAGGAGGGAGGAGGTGTCACGCGTCAGACCCCTACGGAGAGGAGCCTGCCGGAAGCTGACAGACAGATGGGTGAGCAGCGCATGATCACCCCACAGAAGGACATTTAGAAGGTGCACTGCTGATGTGGCAGCATGGGATGGGCTGTGTGGTGAGAGTTACCATGAAGGGAGGTGCTGTGTCTTGGGGAAGCGTATAAAACCAGCTTGTTCCTTTGAATAAACGATTCAGATTGGAGATGCAGGAACCAGATCTGGATTCGGATTCAGTCGGAATTTCAATCACCGACATACTGATATCAATAATATATACAATTAGAGAAATCTGCTGACAAGTTTAGTTATTCTAAAGTAAGATATCCATGGCCAAACACCACAACACTGGAAAGGTTAAAATTTAGAATGGGAATGCAGAACAAGGGAAAATCTAATAACTTCTGTGAACAAATAACAGCCAACTATAATCAACTGAGTAAAACAAAGTTCTGTTGTAATTTTAATAACCCTGAATATTTTTAATTTTTCAATTTTAGTCAGAACAAGACATATAAAGCTCTGAAGCAGCATTAACTTATAGGAAAAAGAAATCTTTTGATGTATGCAATCTTAAGCAAAAAGCAGAATTAACAGCTAACATTTTTTTGTAGTCGCTGCTTCTTCAACAAAATCATCCAAAGCTTATCCCATAGTGATTCAAAAGGCTTCATCAAAAGCACCGGTTTAAATGAGCTTATTTTTAGCTCTGATTTGGACCCCAGATTAACAGTATGGAGAATAAAAAAAGAGAGGAAGGAGGGGAAAAATATTCGTTTTTGTTTTGAACAGCTATTGGGGTATCTGTACAGAGTGCACTGATCCAACACACATTTCCATGGGTCTGGGGAGAGGCTCAGACAACCTTTGGTGACAGTCCTTACAGAGTAGCAGCAGTTGATAACCTCACACCTAGTTTCATTTGGAAGTTTACAGAGTTGAAAAATCAACATCAGGGCACAGAATATCCCACTTCATGTGGGCCAAAGATATATAAATATATACACCC
>WEIT01023488.1:3827-17914 GCA_013389985.1 Dryoscopus gambensis | reverse complement strand
GGTAAGCAACTTCCACTGGCTCACGGAAAAAAGTTTTCTTGCAATGCATTTTATGACTCTGCATTTTGAATCTCATTTTCAGCTAAGAAGTGAACTGGGAAACAGAAATATATTCCAATGCTAAACCTAACAGATAAATAAAGTGACTAGAACTTTGTTAATTCAAAAGTAAAATATATTCAGAAGGCAGGTGTGAACAATAAGTTTAGCTGGTTAAACTTTTTTTTGGCCAGCCACAATGCTTTACTAAACCTCATATGCTAAGAGAAAAAAAATAGTGCTCAAGGACTGTCACTGCTTCAATGCTGACATCTAAGACAGTGTCACTGTTGATCACAGCTTGCAGAGTGCTCTCCTACTGTGCAAACAGTGACTATCACCAACTTTACCACTAATTCTGCAGTCTTTAACAGATCGCTCCTAGCATTGTAGTGAATAATTATTAGAAACACCCCAACACAGACAGCCATATTGGGTAGCCAAATTTGGGATCATCCTATGCTTCATGCAATGGCAACTTTTGTCACATTGTCATATGGCACCTGCTTGTTCTACTGTATGCACCCAAAGATTGTGCATTCCAGGACAGTCCTCTTAAAAGTTAGAATAGTGTAAGCTATTATGAACCTTGATACCAGGCACGCAGTCCATCTTTTAACTCTGGTCACGGATAAGAGAAATAAACATACGTAACGTTCAATTTCGTGAGGCTAGAAGTCAGGGGAGTCACACAAGAGCACACTGATACTGGAATTTGGCCAAATATTGCTTATCAACAAAGAACAAAATCCAGTTTGGTGCAACGCACACACAAAAAACCCCCAGATTTCTCACCTTGCTCCAGCAATAAGCTCTTTTTGTCCTGGGTCAAATGTTAACTGTGAGAAGTCCACAGCATCTTCTGCTTTGAACACGTGTAGCCAAGGGGCAATTTCTAAAAACAATCAAGAAATACAGCGTTTACTACAAATGTTATAGGTATAGTACATCAGGTAGCCACCATTAAATTTGCAGCTATTTCATGTGGGTCTGCAGGTTTTCTCCTTATGGTCCTCTAAGGAAACATAGCAGCCTTTCACCACCATGCCATTTAATTTATAATACAGGCCTGTAAAATATATAGGGCAGCCACCTGATACACACTTGAATCAAGTATCCATATTTTGTTCTGCTTTGGGTAAAGCAGAAAACACCACAGTAAAACTGCAGCTCACTGGTACATACTCAAGCAAAGTTAGATGAAATTTCCATGCACCAAAAGCAGCTGAGGACTAGAGGTTTTTTCCACTTAGCTATTTAGCTATTTATTTTCTTTACAAAAGGATCTGATTAAGCAAAAAGCAATGAGAAAAACAAGAAAATTTGACTTTTCATCATTTTCACAATAAAAAGGTTGACAAATGAGGGATGGAAAAGGAAAAATGCTGGACATTCATTGAACCTTTTTTTTTAACCTTCCCTTCTCAGACCAATTTAGGGCTACATTAAGCAGGGCAGACAAGCATGTGAGTTGTTGAAAATCAGCAAGGGGCATTACTTGTATTCAGAATACAAACTTGTTCCTACTTTCAAACTTAAACACACATAAATAGCTGCAAATCAAATCCTTAAATATTTTCATTACTAGTATATCGTTTTTTCATTCATATCACTAACTGGACACACAACAGTTTGGCTAAATAAACACAGTATTGTGGGAACAGAGCATGATTTTTTACATTTTTTTTTAATAGAAACACATTATACATAAAATTGCTGTAACGATAGAAATGTCCCTCTAAAAAAAAAGACCAGTTGAACAAAAACCTCATCCTCTAGAGTTACACAATTCTCAGGACATTTACTGAAGCTTTTTTTTTTTTTTCAATGTAGTCACAACACAGTGGTCTGGAACTTATGTGAAAGGTGAAGAGGGCTATGTATGTACGGCACAATGGGCTGTGGGACTGGCTATTTGAAGACTACAGATGTGAAACAGTCAATTAAAAGACCAAACATGAGCACACAGTCATGACCATTTAGAACATGGAGTTGAAACCAACACCCCAGAGGGTGCTGCAGAAGTGCAATTTTTGATACTGGGATCATCATTTGCAGATCAGGTTAACAGCATTCATTCTAAGCTCTCTTCTTCACTCATAAGCATATTTTTGCTTTTGCAAATGTCTCAGTTGAAATAATCCATGTGTGGTGCCTGTTTCAGGATGATTTGTTCCTAATTTAAAGTTTTAGCACAAGAGGGCTATCCATTCCTAAGGAATGGGCCCAGGAGAAAAATGTTATTCTGTGTCAAAACGTGTTCAGCCATTGCAGACAACCATTAAATGCACTGTGCAGAAGCTGTATCATCATATACTTTGGAAAAACAGATGGAACTGTGAAGTAGAATCACTTGGATGTCAGAAAAGTAACTTTTGCATTTTTAATGTCAGCCTGTATGAATCTGGGCAATTTCAGGCTCACAATGCCAGTTTGTACATGTTCTGCAGTACTTGCAGCTAAATTCACTGTTGATTTCCATCTGCACTGGATAGGTGCGCAAACCAGGATTCAAGCGCTGGGGGGGAAAGGGGATGTGGCCACATATTAGATAACTGTGACTATATCTGCCATCAGCTAGTACTGCGGATGCTGTGCAGAGAAACCAGCAGGATTCTGAGGGAGGAAAAACACTCATATACATTACAGGCCTATATAGCCTTATATATACTTACTTATTTTTATTCAAATATATGTATAAGGCTACACAGGAGAGCATAAAAGAGGTGTCTCTTAAATTTTTTGTACTTGATTTTGTAACCTTAACTTTTCAATCTTGCATTTCGTATGAAACAATCAATTGCAAAGTTCTAAAAAGTTAAGAAATTAGGTAGAACATGAAGATGAGGAAACCCAGAGGTAAATAATGAATAATGTCACCTACTGGAGAAAGAAGAAAAAAAAAAAAAACAAACCCCAAAAAAGCGAGAACAAAATGAAATAAAGCCAGACCCATTGTGGAAACATCAGTCTCTGAAAGAGAGACAAGGCAAGCAGCTGAGAATGGAATTACCTCAGCTCCATATCAGCAGGACAAGTGAGACCCTGGGTCTTCTGAAAGAAGAGGAGAGGAGTGGCTCCCCACAGCATGGGAGGCCAGGGACAGTTCAGTGCATGGAAGTATTGCAGTGCCAGAAGACTACAGGGAAGACTGAGATGCAAAGACTCAATTCTTTTCCACTTGTCCTGCTGTCTCAGCAAGACACAATAAAGCTTCAAGGTACAGCAAGCAGGTGATTGAGACCACTTCCAGGTTTGGTGCAAGGGAGCAGGGGCCAGGCAGGGCAAGGCAAACCCAGGCTAGAGAACAGGAATGAGGACTTGCTAAGAAATCTCTCTGAAATCCGATTCCCTCCAAAATATAAATTATTTTATCCTTTGTTGCATTCAGCAGTGTTCTTGCTTGAGGGAATAAGGTCAGGAAGAGCAAATGGCTGCTAGAGATCTTTTTCTTTCAGAAAACACTCTGAAACTGTATCTCTTGTGTGTCACAGTGGCAGCATGTGTCACACAGAAATAAGCATTTATGAGCTAAAGCTACAACTTCACGATACTTTGGAAGGGAAAATGAACAAAAAAAACAGTGCCTACAAAAAAAAAAGACAATCAAACCCCATGTACACTGCAGAAATAAAAGCTTATGCAATTAATTAACAGAATAATTAAATTTCTTTTTACCAAAATATTGAAATCTAGCTGAAAACCCATCGGTGAAACAAGACTTTTTAGTTTTGCTGTGACTTATCTCCTTAGAGTCAAAAATTCATAATTAACTATTAAAGGCCTATAATTTTTTTTCTTCCCATTAAAACTATAAGGGTAAAGTAGTAAGAAATAATAATTTCAATTTATTAATGGTTTTCATGCAGATGCAACATGATAAGCTTTACACAATAACATAGCTGTACATTTTGTGTACTACGACAGTATCATAAATAAATGTGTAAGGAAGTGAAGCTGCCCTGCCAACACGTAACCTGATCATATTGCTTGCTGGTCACAGGTGACAAACAGCAACGTCCCTACCCTTTCCAATTGTAACCCTCCCCTTCCCAGCATTCCCCTCCCTTTCCTCTGCCCTCACTTCATGTGAATTACAGTAAAACACCAAGCCCTTTATTGACTTCTCTCTTCTTACTCCTGACACTGAAAACACTTATTGAAACACACCTTCAGCCTGGATTTGTTTTTCCTTTAAAACTAAGTAGGCATGCTTGCCATTCTGCAGACATTGGTCTAGGACTCAAAGCTGTCCAGGGAAAACTATCATGGTATACTTCCAGTCATGACAGCAGCTGATCACCAACACACACCAGATCCTTTTGGTACATTCAAGACGTACTTACCCTTAGCAACAACAGGCAAAAAAAAATTTAATTGCTATTATAGGACTGAAATCTGCAGGCCTTATAACTCAAAAACATTCCCAAAAGAAACACTTTCTCATGGAACTAAAAGATGGATGTTGAAAAAAAATCTAAGAAAGCTACAGCTCTCTTTCACATGCTTGGAATCACATGTTATGGGTTTTCCTGGGGGGTTCAGGTTTTGGGGGGGAGGGTTAACAGCTTAGGTTTAATACAAAAAATATTTGTCATGGTTCATAAATCTACAGCAAAGCAAACACACTAAATTCTACTCAGCTCCTACAAGTCGCCTAAAGAAATTTAAAGACAAAGGAGGGTAACAATCAAAGCTGGGCAGAAGGACATTAGCTAGCTACTCATATTAAAAAAAAAAAAAAAGAAGACCAGAAATCTGTCTCTGTTTTACTTTAAATTTAGTATCTGCCCAACGGGCCATGGCTTGTTTGGTTTACATTGTCCAAGGACTTGCCAAAGGTTGAGCTCTACAGTTCTTTGCAAATAAAATTGTAAAGTTCCCTCTAATCTAAGTTTCATTATTCAGCACTTCAAAGTAGAACTACAGTAAACAGTAAAATAAATTGAGAAATTACTTACAAGGAATAGAATGGTATGTTTAGAACCAAATTCAGAAGTGATCTTTAATAATAATAATAGAACTTGGCAAATAATAAAGTCAAAAGACAATAAAGACCTCCTGATTTCATTTAAAAATTAACATAGATATTAAAAATTTCAGTAGTGTTTATGGTGTACGTATGTGACACCTCATGCCATGGTGTCCTTTTTGAAAATAGTGAGCACCAAGTTAAATATATGCACAGTAGCACCTTCTTGAAGAAACTCTGTTAGCAAAATAACAACAACAATAGCAATAATAATAATACCACAACAACCATACCACCACAATAACAGCAGCAATAATAACAGAATAGTTGAAAACTAGCAGATTTGCAATATTAACAGAAGTCTCTGGGTGGCATCAGTACGACAAATTCACTAATCTTATCAGAAGAAAATTAAAATATATTTCTGCGTGCTAAAGTTATTTTATAATTAAATGTATCTAATCTAAGGATCATACAATAATCCCATCTTTCTGAAGCTGTACAATAATTTTAGCCTAAATTAGATCTCTTCCTGTGATATTCAAGTTACACTACTATCCTCTTCAAAGGCAGCAAGACATGTCAGAAGTCTCCCCAGGGATGTGCCATGCTGACTCCATAACATCACCCCCGGTGCCCTGGTGACAGTCTCATTAACCCCAGGGGAATCTATTAAGCAAGGTGTCAGGGCTGGCAAGAGGAGATCCACCTGTTCACTCATTCAGCATGTCCTGTCTGGGGATTTATTTGCGCTTGAAGGACACAGTTAGGAGCACTTGTAAATGCTCTGCTGTGCCGCTTCAGGACTCCATAGTCTCTAACTATCTTAAACCAAGAACTGAGAAAAACAAGATTTTCTTCAGCAATTTCTGCGAATTATTGGTATCAATTCAGTGTGACTATTAAGTTCTCATTTTAAAATTCCATTCTATTATAAATATATCTGTGAATAATAAATTCACTCAGAACAACTTCAGGATAACAAGCATTGCTCCGTGTTGGGAAAATACACAAGAAAAATGGCATGACAGAGCCTGTTGTAGAATCTTTTGTGATTCACTTTTGTCTACACTTTTTTCCTACACTTCCAATCACAAGTCCTTCCTACCTCTTTCACACTGTATTCTCTTCTGACAGAAATGTATTAAACACACCCTTGCTGGTAAGTTATTGACTCACTGCAGATGAAAGGAAAAAAGCACCACAGATTGAGTGAAGAAAGGAATATGTGCAAACACTATTCCATGGGTTCCAACAAAAAAGAGGACTCTATCAAGAAAGTTCAGCAAAAGAACAGCTGTATTACTTCTGCAATCAATCACAATTCACACCCCTGCTTATCAGAAAGGGGCTGAGGCCTAGTTTGTCAAAAGTGTAACTTATTTTTCTAGAACTTACTCAAGGCATGTGTTACTCAGCATTTGTGTGCAATGACTCCATGTTTTAAATAATTTTGATTAATAAGGTTTTTTTTTAAAAAAGTAGATACTGGGTAGAAAGAAGTTACAGTTACAAACATGTTATTGACAATGTCATATACAGGTGTTTTTTCCCTCAGGTGAGCTTTCAAAAACACGGGTACAAACAAACTTCTAGATTAGGCATCACAACTTGTCTGGTTGTCATTGCAATTGAAAGAAACCTACACTGCACCTGAACAAACTACTTTGTGCACTCCTCAGGTTGCTGTGAAGCTCCACTACAACTATGGTGGTTCTGTTGCTGGTACAAAGTGTTTAAACCCATGCAAATGCAAGTTATTTTTTATAAGACCATAAAATCTTTATATACTTGTAAAGTCATGCTTTATTTTTATTTACTTTGAACAAAATTACTACTCTAACCTTAGCTTAGCTCTGTTGCAAAACAGGCCAGAGCAGACTTCTCCCAATAGGTTTATTCCTGTTGGACGCATCAACCATGAAACCATTAAAAGTGCCGTTTCTTTTGAGAAAGAAAATCAAAGATATGACCAAAAAATCGTAAACCAAAAAAACCCCCTCATATAGCAACTATAATTAACACAGCAAATATTTTTCAATTTCTCTTACAGAAAAGATTCATTCTAGGGGTTATAATACTCTGGCAAAACCAATATGCTAACTAACTATACTCATTTCAAAATCTAAGCACAAACATCTGTCCTGCTCTGACGCAGGCTGCAGTTTTGCCCGGAGTCCACACCGCGCGTGGCTCTCGGAGGTGTCCCAGAATGGACCTTTGTTACAGCCGTAATTGGAGGTATTTGTTACAAAAGTAACAGAACCAGCGCTGGCTCTCTCGCAGGGAGCAGGCTGCAAACTGATGTGGAAATAGCGTCGATAAAGGCAAAGGACAGAGATGGGTCCTTCTGCACTTCTGAACTTTAATGTAACCAAGCAGACAAAGACCCCAGCTGGGGATTCCAGCCCCTTTTTGTCTGGGTACCAGAAGGGACAGGATAAAAGGATTACAGCCAATGGAGTTCTGTAAATTGTGAAGTGACGGGGGGAACATCCAATGGGACAAACTCAGGGGAGGGTTCTATTTGAATGAACAAATGAAGAACCGAACTTAACAGAACTTTCCAGAGATCATACATATTCCATATGGGATATGCATAAACGTAAGGGTATACATAAAACTGGGTGGGGCAACCTTGAACCTAGAACAATATGCAAAAGCAGTTCCCGCAGTGACCAGGATGTTAGACTGCAGAGCCCTGTGTGCTCATCCACCAGGAATTTGTTGGTGTGGGGGCTGCATCCACAGCCACATGCACAGCAACACTGCTCTTCTTCCATAAGGCCCATGGTAGAAGCCGAGCTTCTACTTGGAAGACACCAGCTCACTGCAAAGCAGAGAAGGCCTGCCCCCTACAGGCTGCTCTTCCAAAACCTTGAATTCCAGACATATGCTTTCTATAGGCAATGTTATGTTGGTAGATCTGCTTCCAGGACAATATACCTCCTTAGCTTTATGACCTTGACTGCCTGTGCAGTCTGCTTATGCTCGTTGCAGAATGGTATCCCCAAGGCGACTGTTTTGCCCATGCTGTGGAGCTCTATTCCACAGGTCTGGAGAAAATCCCACAGGGAGATTCTGTAGAGCACCCATTGCCTAGGTTGTACTTCCAGAGGTGCTATGGGGTGCAAAGCCAGGCACACCAATACTATTACAGCCTTGGGTCAACACTCTGGGTATTCATTAACCCTTTTTACATGGCTCCTAATGCTGTCCTCCTTTAGCATGCATTGCAGGGGCAGACAAAATAATTATTAATGCATCCTACAATAGTAGAGCTTAAAGGTAGGACCAGCACTTCATTTTGGTTCCAGAGTTGAAGTTACATAGAAGGAGCAAGAAAATACCCAAGTAACATCACATTAAGTATTAGGCACATATATTCACCACCAGAATGAATTAGAAGGCACTAGGAAGGTGCTTTTTTTGTAATTTTTCATACACAAGAAGGATAAATTAATGCATTGAGAACCTTGGTCAAATAAACAAAAATGGAAAAAGCAAGTCTCTAACATTTAAACCTCCCAGAAAGAGACAAATATTTTCTGGAAGAAAAAATAAAAATTGAGAAGACAATCCTAGCTCAATGCTCCAAGCGAAATTCCTGGTCCACCTGTAACTAGAACATAGTTGGCATGTCCACTTTTTCATAGATAAGGTATAAATATCCATATGTCAGGCCTGCGGAGGGCCATGGATGTAAATAGATCTAATGGTCTGTGCTACCAGAAGGCTGTAACAATTTAAACGGAGTACACCAGAAGCAGGCTGAACACAACATATGAGGAGAAGAGCACTAGCTCAACAACTGAAAGACAGCATCACCCAACACCCTTTAATGCTCTTCTGTAAAATGAAAGGATTAGGACAGATGGATCTGTTATAGTATGCAGTATTGCACTTCAATGAGAAAGACATTGCACTTGTACTACAGAACTCATTTATACCAGGGCTGTGTACAGAATTAAGAGTATGTGGGAAATGAAAGAATATACGTTTATAGTAGTCAAGCCCTTATTTTTAATAAAATTGAAAATTAAAAATATTTCTTACATAAATTATGAATATGTTTTAATCTGAATAATACACTGAAAAATAGACATTCTGGTAATTAGTGATTAGACACTAGGAACAGTAAAGTTTCCAAAACAGGTATTCAGGAAGATACAAGAAAACAAAACATCACTTCTTCCAGCCAAGGGAAAAAAAAATTGTTTGGGCAGCGTTATTTAATGCAATCCAATCCTCTATAAAGGAAAAGATGAAGTTACAAAGTTGCCCAGAATGATTAAATCAGCAACCACAAACTAAAAGATTCCTCTTTTAAGTCTTACCACACTATGTTTGGTTCTCTTTTGGAAACAAGAAAACATGTCAGATCTCCATCTGCAGTTCAGAGCTCGTCTTTGCTTATAGGGAAGGGGTAAGAAAAAAAGAAAAACGAACCAACAAAAAGACAAAGAAACCTCAAAACTACAGATTCCTTTCAAGATGCAGTATTCTGGAGGTGTCTAGATCACATAAGCAAGCCAGCTGCCTTCCTTCTACTAACCAGTAAAAGTTAATACAGTCCTGAAGCTTTCTTTTCCATACAAAGAGAACTGCAGAAGCCAAGGAATAAATATCTATATCTAGCCTTATCTAGAAGCTCTGCTAGCTTCTCGTGCTCCCCTCTGCTTTAAATCATTTGTGATAAAGCAAATCCCAAGGCCATAAACCTCTTGATATTTTCCAGAAAGTTCACCACCTGTTTACTGCGCATTCATTTTATGAACAGCTATTACAGCTTCAGAACAATTTTTGAGGTAATGAGGCAGGGCTGTAAGTAATTTATTATTAATGGGGAAAAGAGAAAATGAAGCATACTTCCTACAGTATGTGTTTCTTGACTTTAAATGCATGGAAACCTGAACTTCTTTCTTAAGACTATGGTAAACTTACTTCCTTCTACCCAGATACTCTCATCTTTCATTGATCCTCTCAGTAGGCACAAAGTGGCTGCCCCGGCCACCTGTCAACTGCTCTCTAGGCAGGGTAGACACAGTCACAGCAGTTGCCCTGCCCTGGTTCCCTCACCTGCTTTTACAATCCACTCTAACCTTCAAGGTCTAAAATCTAGCCTACATTCCTGTTTTCTTTGCCCTGCCAGAGCTCCCCCAGCTAGAAGTACATATTGCTGCATTTTTATGTGTGTGCATATGTCTATTACTGGGATAATTAAAGGGAACTTGGGTTCTGACTGTCTGTGCCCTCAGGGAAGAGACAGGAACATCTGCTGCAATGCCTACTTATTTCTTATTTTTCTGAACAAGGGTTTGGAATTGTTTATGCTTCATTGTTCAAACACACATATTGCATACAAATATAAGAAAGTGTAAGGGAAAAAAGACGGAACCCCCACCTAGATGAAAGTGGTTTCAGTGCTACCAGCACTGTTAAAACCCACTAACTTCTCACCTCATCCAGCACAGAGCCCTAATGCTCTTCCCAGGGAGAGCAGCCACTCCTTACAGTTACCAGCTTTGGTCCCTGTGCTGCTGCTACCAATCTTCCTGAACGTGACAGAGGGACACGCTGACCATGAAAAACATCCTTAGGTCATGCACTCTCTTCAGACAGGTTTAATCTTTCACATTTTAACACCTACATGCTGGCTTTGGCAGCAAGCCAAAGAATTCATTTTGAAGGAAATCAAAATGTTGTATAGTTATGGGAAATCAGTATTTAGTCTTAAGACAGAGTTTTGTAAAGAAATTTACTCAATTTTAATACATGCATTGTAGGGAGCAGAAACATAAAGCCGGCTGCCCACAGACAGTTATGCCCTGTTATTTTTGTTGGAAATATCTATGCTTCAATTAGGGAGACCTTTTTTCTAGAACTGACCATCTTGCAATAAAATGTATCCTCACTTATGCTGGCATATGAACATACTAAACTTCTAAACTTTTTTTATTTACATTTCTTCAGCAAAATAAAATTTGTTGATCCTATCAATTCTGCCCAAGACTTCAGCTCATAAAATATTTTCATGTCTGATGATATTTCATGAAAAATTACAAAACTCAACAAAATAAGACATATTGTAACACAAAGGGTGTGGAGAGCAAAGCCTGACATTAATCTTCGTAAGAGTTTGGAACCAGGACATCAAAGAGGAATATATTTCCCACCCCCTCCATTCCCCTACCACAAAACCAAAAAGATGTCCCAAAGCCAAAAAAAAAAAAAAAAAGAAAGCAACAAGCAAGAAAAAGAAAAGGAAGAACCACAACACTACTATCAACACTTCTCTTTGTAGAACTTACTTTTGTTCTAAAAGGTACTGTTAAACTCCAGGGTTTTGTCACTATTAACAATTATTTTAGTTGATTTACTGTAGAGCTGGCTGTAATATGGTCAGGTCCTAATTCTCAGAAATGATACAAAAGAGCAATAAATCAGTCAAAACAAAATCTCAAGTGAGCACTGGAAATGGAAAGACAAGCTTATAACAAGTCAAAGTTTGGTCCAACCTGAATATGACAAATTGTCATGTAGTATCTACCATGCTCAGCCGCACAAAATCAGCTGCTACCCCGTGTCCTATAGTCTTGTCAACAGCAGACAAACACTGCCGCAGAAGGAAGGCAGGAAAGAAAGCATGTGAAAAAAAAACGACTTTGAAGAAGCACTGACTATGGTTCTCTATTTCCACCCAATCTATGTAATAAACAGAAAGTATCTTGGTAAAGTTATTTAAGAAATTAAGAAAAAAAAATTAACTAATGTTTTTCTTCACCACCTCTTAAGATTTCCTGGAAATTTTAGAGCTCCAAGCAGGGCCCAAGGATGGGCCAGGGTTTCCCCAGTCTCTCAGCCAAAGTGATAAGCAGCAGAAGGTGACATTCAGTGACAGGCAGTAAGGGCAGCAGACGCCATCAAGTGACTGCAATACAGGCCCCAGAAACAGGCCCCTGCACAGGATCTGGAAGGGAAGACCACTGGAATGAGTCTTTCCAGTAACTGTGTCACTACCAAGTATGAAAACAAAGTTGCCCAGGATCAGATGGCCAGTAACTGCAATTGTTGACATCTTTTCTGAACTAGCGGTCTAGGTTACTTAGAATTATAGAATGGTTTGGGTTGGAAAATATCACTAAGATCATCGAGTCCAACTGTTAACCCAGCGCTGCCAAGTTCACCACTAAACCAACTCCCCAGGTGCCACGTCTCCATGTGTCTCCAATACATCCAGAGATGGCTACTCCACCACTTCCCTGGGCAGCCTGGCTCAATGCTCAACAATGCTTTCAATGAAGAAATTTTTCCTAATATCCAATATAAGCCTTCCCTGGCACAACTTGAGGCCATTTCCTCTTGTCCCACAACTTGTTACTTGGGAGGAGAGACCAACCAACATCTGGCTAGAGCCTCATTTCAGGCAGTTGTAGAGCACAATAAGGTCACACCTGAGCCTCCTTTTCTCTAGTCTTTTCTCATGAAAAAAAATTGAAATTGTATCTGGTGGGAAAAAAAATAAAATAGAAAAAAGTCAGAGCAATATTTTGCTCCCTCATGCTTCAAACACACACACACAAAAACCTGACAGAACTTCATCTGCTTATGAGCTCTATTTCTTGACTGCTGATCTGTTTCTTTAACATATCCCAGTTTGGATGATTTACAACCTCTTAGCAAAAATGCAGCTCTTTTGAAGAAGAAGAAGAAAAAAGAAAAAGAACAAAACACCCAGATTTTAATTCCATCTGTCCACTTTGTAGAGCTAGTAGAAGGCAGCAAGAGCCTCTCACTCATTTTGCTGCTTTGTTAACAACCAGAGAATTGCACATGCTCTGAACAGCCACATTAGGGCAATAAGGAACAAACCAGCCACGGAAAGGCTCATAGGACATGTTTGCACAGCTCACTGGCCACTGCAGCCACTGCTGATTCTATATTATCAAAAATTATAAAATTATTAGCATTCCATGAAGGTCTAGAACTTGATTGGGATGCCAAAATAATTGTAAATTGATGCTTGCTTTAAAACATGATCACTTTCAGGGGGGCAAAAAAAAAGTAGCTGGTATGCAAGTCCTTTCCTTAGAGAATTCAGCCCCTGCCATTCCCTCATTTTTATGGGATTGGGCACTAATGACATGGGTTGATTCAGGGAAATATAGGGGGAAAGTAACCTTCAATCTCCAAAGATTTTTTTTTTCATTAACAGTTAGGAGTTGAAGGTTGCCATTCCCCAGCAGGAGCTTAATCTCCTATACAAAGGTAAAGGCACACCCGACTCAATTAAAAAAAAATATAGAACTGGTAAAGGAATTATTTTCCTCCTTAAGAGGGGCTGGTTCTTGGCAAGGTAGCGCAAACAATCTCGTAGTCCTATCATCTAGACAAACCAAAGGCGCAATATCTAGCAATCAGCGTTGCTTCACTGATGAATCATCTTCATTTAAAGAAAAACCCAAAAGACGAGAGGGAATGGAAAGCAATACACCTTAATCCCACTGCAGATGCTGGCAGGAGGTCTTTGAAATGTATTTATGAAAAACTGGAAAGAAAAAGAAAACGAAGCAAAAACTAAACAGCTTAGTAGACTACTATTGAGTTTAAAAGAAAACTTGCAACAAGATTAGAGGAAAAAGAAGAGTTCAAACAAAAACAAGTTCATATGGCATTTATCCTTCTTCATTCAGCCCACATATTATGTCCTCTTGGCACACGTTAAGTGCATGCACTCCGTACACAAACCACAGGGTAAAATGAGCAGAGCGATGTACTGAGTGTGTATTACTTAGACAAACATCAAGTAAGGGAATTCTGTGGTGGTCAGACAATAAGGTTAAGATAATGTATTTCTTAGGATTCTCTAACCAAGGAATCAAAAATAACTACGATATTTTTCTTTTCTGGTTAACCGCAAGTTGAAATGAAGGGTTTAAGTTCATTTCTTCTATGGATTGAGACATGCTATTTTTGGGCATGTTTATTCAACAGATAACTTTGTTACAGCACAGTATGTATTTAAATTATCACTAAATATAGCTTCTAAAATTATGTAAATTGATTTTTTTTTTTT
>WEIT01023486.1:12397-35915 GCA_013389985.1 Dryoscopus gambensis | reverse complement strand
TATTTCAAAATTAACAATGTTTAAACAAGCTAATGATTTATAAAAGCAGCGTCAAATTTAGCAGCCAGAGTTAGAATTCAGCCTTGTCTTTTTGGGTGATATACATGTCTACATGTAAGCAGAGGAATGCCTTTTTCAAGGCTAATTGTTGTACCTGAGTATCAGAAAGGAGGAATGCAGGGAAAGGGTAAGAAAGAAGAAAGGAATTCTTGCAACCTCTCAAGAATCCCACTATTGGACACAATCAGCAGGAAGAGCTGAAGAAAATGGATTTAGTCTAGTCTGGTATTTCCTGTGTTTTCTGATGGCTAACACCAACTGTGATGCAGAGATAATCCATATTTACAGTAAACTCTGTAGGCCAGGTTGGATGGGGCCCTGAGAAACCTGACCTGGTGGATGGCATCCCTGCCCAAAACAGGGGATTAGAACTGGATGATCTCTAAGGTGCCTTCCAATCCAAACCATTCTGTGAATCTATGAAATACTGGTCAAGATTAAATAAGAAATTTTTATAATACAATCATGGATTAAAAAAAAAATCAACTTGAGGTTCACATAATAACTGAAGTATTACTTTTAACATCATCTCATACTGAGTGCATTTTCTCTGTGGTCATCTTCAGGAAAATAAATCAGTTGTAGTGCTAAATTTAAAGACTGAGCACTTCAGTCAAAATTCAGGTGAGTTGCCAGAAAGCTAAATGACAAATGTTACAAGACATTGCACGTATGGTCCAAGCTCTTGACTAGGTGTTCATCTATCTGCTGGTAAAGAACAATGTATAAACAGGAGAAAAATATATCAAGCTTCTTAAAGCAAAGTCAACTTTCATTTTGTCAGATTTTGCTCGCAGTGTCCTCTGGCATGCTGGTAGACCAGTGGCATCAGCTAAACCCTTCTTTTCCCTCACCTTGTAGACTTCTACTTGCTTGGTTTGGAGCACCATGGGACAATTTTGCAAGGGACTTAAAGTTTTGTGAATTTTCTTTGAAACTGACTGCAACCAAAGGGCAGGTTCTAACCTACTTTGCTGAATCAGTGTCAGGACACAAATTGATCTGCACATTAGGACAGATGTCACAAGTGAGCATCTGGAGAGAAACACAGCTGGTGACACTGAAAAAGCCCTGAGGCTTCAGAGAATCCCAGTTCAGCAGAAATAGGGTCAGTATAGGCTGCCCAGCCTCAAATTTGAGGGATGGAGTAAAGCTGCTCAACCTTTACCACCACTCCTTTCAACCTTACTAGAAATACAATTTTCTGCCATGGTGATATGTTACCACAATATTTGCTCACACAAGCCTAGAAAGCTGAAAGCTCATCTTGGTGACTAATTTGGAAGCTTGGGTTTAAATAAAACTCTACTTCTCATGTAATTAGTGTATATGCCTGAGTCACATCTGTAAATTCTTAATTGTAATATTTCTTGTATGTGTTATATACTAACATGATTTGCTCAGTGATCTTTCATTCTGAATTTCTTCAATATGGGTGAAATGTCATTTGTTTCCATGGTATAGACTAACAGCACAAATGAAGTTCTTATGATTTCTCTATCTTATAAAATAGAATACCATACATGTCAAAATATTTAAACATAATCAGACATGGGCCCTTACCCAAATCCACATCATTGCTGAAGTTTTGGAAAGTATTAATGCTTTATCTCTCCAAAGCTCCAAAATCAGTCCAAATCTTTATCTGAACTCATCCCATCATGTACAACTCTGATTTTAATGTAACACAGACAAGGATAGTGAGATTATTTACTGGTATAAATCAAAATAGCAGTATAGAGAGAACATGGTCCCAAAGCACACCTCACAAAAACTCAGCGAAATTATTGTGTCCAAGCACATGTTTTACACTGAGTAGCTGTTGCTGTGCTTGAACAAAGTTCTGTGGCCACAGTTTCACACAAAAAATATATTGTGCAGTGATTCCTGTAGATTAAAAATGCAAAATAAAGTTGCATAAGGATTATCAAATATAAAATACATTTTTGGCACTTCAGTACTATAAACTATGGGTAATTTTGAGAAAATAAAAGAATACTGACAGAAATCAATTCAGAAGCTAAAAGAATTAATTATGGAGATGGGCTGAAATACTTAAATATGCACAGCTTCTACAGATCACTGCAAAGTAAATTAAGCTTACTTTCCAACAGTTGAGAATCATTAAGTCAGTTCAAATTATTTTATGTTGTAGTAGAAGGTAATCCTTAGGGAATATACATATTTGTTTGAGATTTCAGATGAACAACAATAACCACACTGTGAGTTTGCAGTATGTCACCTGAGTCTTTAAAACTGACCTTAATTCAACTTCACTTAATGATGTACTGCTGACAACAACTCCTCACTGGTAAAAACCAAAAATAGCTGATATATTCCGGTACAGTATCTCTTTTTTGCTTTCTTTTCTCTTTCAAACTCTCTGCCTGGGTCATACTTCAGTCATCCCTTGAGAGCTGCAGGTCAAACACATGTTTCTCTTGTTTCCATGCAACCACAGTTGCCTGTGAGCTGTAACACGTGGGTATAAAACCCAGGTGATACAACACTAAATGGCACTCTCTGTTAGGCACTGCGGTCAATGGGTCAAGGCACAATTTCTTTTCCATGTAATTTCTTGGCTGCCACAATTGTATATTTTCTCTGGCTGCTACATAACCTGGACATACTGATTTAATGACTTTTCCCTAAGAGCAAAAGCCACTGTTATATTCAGAAAAATGGCTATATATTTAAAGTTTCCTTACATCAATATTATGACAGTACCCACATTGTTTTACAGCCCCATGCTGACAAGCCATTAACTTTGTTTACATTAGACCGTGGCTTAAGTTGGAATTTGGAGTTGGATTTCAAATACCCCAATATCCACAGATGTTAGGAGAGGGGTCCTTGGCTTAGCTGACTGAGGAACAGTACAAAATTTGGATCTGGACCTAAGTGTGATTTTGAATTTATGCCAACCTTGAGGTGTTTTGCATCAGAAGCTTACAACATGGTTCTTCCAGAACAGGGGTGCTCTATTTAAAGGATGCTGGTTTTTAAGTCCAAATGACACTGCAGAGTGGGCAAATACCTGCTGAACAGTGGGAATTCTTAGGACTTCACACCTCATTTTTCACCCTGTTCTATGTCTATAGAAGAAAAACAATTTGACTTCAGTGAAATTTCTCTTGATACCCCATAATGTGACAAGAGTTGAGGACTCTATGGGAGATGTGGCTTCAGCTTCTGGTTCTGTCAGAGAGACACTGTCAAGCTACATCATGATGTCTACTCTCTTGATGGAAGAGTAATAATTCTGTTACAGCTCCCTACAGTTTGGTGAGGATTGACATTTGGACGGTAGAGTGATCCTTGCCTGCAGAGACAAGCACTACAGAACAGGACTGTATCATGAGCATGACTACACTGTGAAATCAGCCAAAGAAACAGGCAAATCTTCATGTCCAGGGCTTACTAGCTCAGGCTGGTATTGCCTGCACGCAGCTTGGCAGCTTTCAGAGACAGGCTGGTTTGCAATCTGCCCGTTCTGCTCAGGCTGAAGGCAGGCTCAGCAGGCTTGGTTTGTCTGCAGCCACCAGCCTGCTTTCAGTGAGCACCGAGAGTGACACAAGTACAGGATCATTTCTCTTTACCATGTTTCAGTCAAATAGCATAGTTAAAAAAAACTCGCAACCCAAACAAAAAAAATAACAAACCAAAGCCACCGCCACCAAAAACGACAAAAAATCATCCTGCAGGCTTCAAATCATGTAAGAATCAAATCATATAGAGAATAGGATTTCACCATTTTCATCATATTTTTTGACGTTATTGAAAAGGTGTCATTCAGTGACACAGACAAGCATGTGCTTACCTCAGAACAGACTCTAAACAAAGCACTGCATTTCTTTCATGGAGACAATAAACAGACATGATTTGTATTTCTCACTTTAGAAAGCTGGTCCATCTGATGTCTGATGGCTACACTTCAAAGACATCCCACATGAACCTTTTCCATGTGACTTCATGTGTGGTATTACAGAGATGAAGAGGCCAGCTCCTAAAAAGTGGGAAACAGTGCCTTAAAATTTACTGTGAGCAGAGATTTGTGAAAGATCAGAAGACTTTATAAAGTAAATTACGTACATTTCGCAAATATATACAATGTACAGACTATTTACCAAGAAACTTGCAACGGCTGTCTTGGAAGAGTTCCAGTTTCTCAAGTAATCTGGTTATCAGGTTTTAAAAAAGATCCAATATGTATGACACTGACAAAACCGGACTAAATATATTTTTTCCAGAAGGAGCAGGGTGGTAATAGGAAATACCCTTTTAAAGGCAATTAACAAACACTCCTTTAACTGGCAAGTTGTTCCAAGTAACTTAGAGGGGGAAAAAAAAGTAATCTAATTTGGAAATCTGCTTGCAATGCACACATGCATAAATCTATTTTAGAACAGGACTGGGTAATGGATAGCAGTGCTGAGACTCAAAAAAACCTTCTAAATTATCTATTTCAGGTCATTGCAGCAGCCACTAACCTGTGCTGAGGGCTGCCAGAGCTGGCACCGTTCTTCTAACCAGTCCAGACCTCTCAGGCAAAACAGCTTCTCTCTACAGGTTTTCCATTTCCTATTAAAAATTAGAGTAAAAAGTTGTGTGACAGCAACAATATTGAGTCTATACTCTGTGTGTGTGTATTGACAATTCCTCTGCATTCTCTTTAGCACTTTCCATGATTAATAGTTTAACCTGGATTATTATTACCTTTTTTTAAACAAGATATTAAGATCACCCCACATGTGGAGTTTCTGCTGAAATCAAATATATAGATTTGTTAAAACAAGGTTGTTTTCTGCACCTCAGCAACAATAAGAAAAAGGGAAAAGGCACAGGGGACTGAGAAAGCTGGAAAGGAAATGGAAGTTGGAGGCAATTGGGGGAAATTTTAAAAATATCAGAATCCTTCTTTACAAGCGTGTCTCAATTAAATCATGCCACTCCACGATAACAAAATATTTTGCTTGGAAACAAAGAAAATCAAGGGAAAAAAGCTTTTAAAATAACTTAATAATGAAAAACATTTTAAATGAAACTAAAAATATTACTCCAAACAATTGCAAAAGTTTGACCTAAAATTTCAGATTGTCCTTAGTTATGATGACATAATTTTTGGAAAATGCCTGTTTTGGAAAGACCACCAGTAGTTTTCCTCCTCTTTTCCCCCTCTTAACTTGCAGGGTTATTTTTTTTCTAGTATTGACACTTTTTCATAGGCACTAAATTTAGGCTACCTGTCTATTTCATGGGCCTCTTACAAATTTAAAGCTTTTGGGAGAAGACTTTTTTTACCTTGTTGCAGTGGTCTAAAAGATAAATGTGATTTAAGTTAAGTGCACAGACACTTTGGATAATCAAAGGAAGAAAAAGAGATGTAGTAAAACTCTTACTTAGAATAAGTGAGCTATTCCTAAGCTGGTTTGCTCATCTGTGACCCTCTATATCAAATTTATGTGAACTGAAAACCAATTTGGAATATAAAGCTCCCTGTTCTTTATTTGATTCTGATTATCGGTCCCTTGAGTGTAACACCAAGTGTTGTTAATTAGCTAATCTAATCAGTCCTCTGCAATGGCACTGTTTCACAGCAGCTGAGGATCTGACTCATTCTCCTTCACTCACACTAAATACCTCCATGTCCAGTGTCTTCTGAGCAACTGCAAGTATGACATTATTTTATTTCTCTGGAATTAAAAATTCATCCCTGCTTGAAATGCTAACCCTTTGGATACTTTGCTGTAGGGTTTGGGATTATGGATGACACAGGGGGATCACTTACCACTTTATTAATTTATCCTAATTCTTGCCCAGGGAAAGGTGATAGTTCCAGTGCTAACTCACTGAATTTGAACTTGCATTTGCATGTCATATACTCTTTAGTTAACCCTTACTGGGAAAATCATAAATGAGTGAAGAACTGGGCCAATGGTAAAAAAGATTTAGGTTTTATTTAGTGTTATGTGGAGTGACAGAATACTGGGGTTGTTTAGCCTGGAGAAAAGGAGGCTTCAGGGGAGACCTTATTGCTCTCTACAGCTCCCTGACAGGAGGGTGTAGCCAGGTGGGGGTCGGGCTCTTCTCCCAAGTGACAAGAGAGAAGACGAGGAAATGGTCTCAAGTTGCACCAGGGAATGTTTAGATTGGATGCTAGGAAAAGCTTTCTTCACTGAAAGGGTGGACAGGCATTGGAGTAGGTTGCCCAGGGTAGCGCTGCAATCACTGTCCCTGTTAATGTTCAAAAAATGTGTAGCTGTGGTGCTCAGAGACATGTTTGAGTGGTGGACTTGGCATTGCTGGATTAATGATTGGACTCGATTTCAGAGCTGTTTTGCAGCCTTAATGATTCTGTGATTATGTGTCTCCAAAATGATCCTATTTTCATGCTATCAAGTCAACAAACATATCACTTCAGTGTCAGATGGTCAATTTTTAACTTTTGCAACCCAAACATCAAGTGACCAAACAGCTTTATCCGAGATACAGAGGCACTGCACTGAGAGCCAAAATTAGGTCTTAGGCTTGTGCAAACCTCAGGTACTCCAATGTATCCTTAATCTTTTTTTCCTTTTTCTTTGACACTAAAACTTTTAGTTTTAACTATCTGGTTAAACTACAGAAATAGAGAATTCATGGTGCAAAGAGTTAAGAAAGCTGCATCATCTAAAAAAACATCATATTTTTGTAATGCTATAATAGTTCAAATCATAATAAATTCCATCTGGTCTTTTAGAAAAATATTTCACTACTAAAACTCAAAACATCCAGATAGAAAGAATAGAGTGTAGGGTGTTGGTGAAAGCACAGCTTAACAGTTCGGGACCAGGTTTGATCTTGGCTATGATCTGTGACATTCCCAGACCTGCACAGGAGCTCTTGCTCAGCACTACACAGTGTAACGCACCTGGATGCCTGACAGTAGGTTTTGTCCCCAGGCATGCAAAACAAGACACCCACTTCCCCAAATGTCTGCATTTCTCCCTGTACTGTACTTCTCACAAAAGTACTCAGATTAGTAACCAGGCAGTGCCACAGAAAGCTCAGCTTTGCCCTACAGTGAGTGCACATGCTGGAAAGTAGAAGTTGGCACGGTTCAAGTATGAGAGAGATAATTTGAAAAGATCTGTTAAGGACGCATTGCAGGACTTTCAAAGTAATATGCACTTGATAATTGTCTCATACAGAAGCTTGTATATATATATAAATTCATTAAATCAGTTAAAAATAACGGTTTTAACACTAGCAATTCACAAGCAAATTATGCTTGTGTGCTGTTATATACATTGCAGAATTAAGCACTTAGCATGGCTTATATACACTAGCAGTATATGAGATGAAGTAAAAACATCCACTGTGTTTCAAAGAATTGAGAAATACATCTTGCTTCCAGTTGTTAAAAGTGGAAAACTGTTGCTAATTTAAGTCTTTCAACCCAACGTTAGACGTTTTACATTTCTTCTTCTGGCTTAACATGATATTTAGTTTAGTGACTAATTGTTTAATTTATTCTTTCATTAATTCCACAATCATAGGCCAGATTCAACATGGATGTAAACCAGTGTCATCAGTAGCATTGTAACAGCTTGTATTTGGCTGCTTGTGATCATACCAAAGGTTGCCCTCAAAGTAGGTTGAAGCAAAACCTGCTAGCCAAAATACATATTTTTCTAGGACTGATGCTAAAAAAATAAGGAAACTCCAGCTTGGAAATGTTTTTATTGCTGCATATCTTTGGCATGTCTTTCCTTTTACCTCCTCTCCCCTTGCAAACTATCACTGCGTATCATCTCTGAGCAAAGCAGTAAAATAGTTCAAGCATATTTCAATATGTAATATGTAGCCATTAGGAAAAAAGTGGGTCCCAAGTATTTTCATTTTCTGTATCTTTAGTGTCTCTTTCTTCTCTAATTGCATGTTTTCAGGAAAGAAATGCAGGGGTAAATTCACGGTCATATTCTGTTAATATTTATCCAGGGCAAACTCCACTGCCTTGAAGGGGGCACACTCAACAGCAAGCAAGATTTAGTGTATGAGATGTCAGAATATTATAACCATAGTAGCAGGTATATGTAAAAGACAGATTCTTCCTTTACTGAAATCCCTTTTGAAGTGAGAGGTGTGCTCAGTAGGATATATAAGTGTGTCTCTGTGGAAAACAGTGCGAAGAATTTTACACAAGACAAACCTTCCTCTCTAGAAGCCTGAATAGTCTTGAATTTTTCAATAACTTTGAGTCGTGTTTACAGCATCAAAATCTAAATTCAGCTTTTAAGTCTTTAGATGTTTGGTTTAATTTTCATCTTTTGTCTCTGTCTCTTTTTTTCCAGGAGTATCATAACCACTGAAAAAGAACAAGGGAGCTGTTTTGAAGGAAAGTGTGCCCCTAGTAGCAACCTGAGGACCAGGTTTTCAGCCAAGACAAAATCATGCAAATTCTCTGTCAATAGAGATATATTCAGTTGCATGGCCCTTCTCTGAGTACTGAGAGACAACCTGGTGAGATATCGTGTGAGGGTGTCTGCCAGGGCTGGTGCAAGGCTGTGCATGTGTCAAACACATTGGGGCAAGACGTGCCCTCATGGCTGTCTCCATGAAACATCTCACATAACTTTAATGCAAACTGTGTGTGAGATCTGGATACTGCACTGCTGGCAGTAAACACAACAGAAAAGTGTCAGACTGCACTGCTGGCTGGTGTAAATCCTTACGGCGTTTTCCAATGCTCAGCATTGTTTCCATCTATTGCAAGCAGAGTTAATCTCAAATATTCCTGGCTAATAAACAATGGACAGTCTTTGGTCACTCAAAACAGCCACAGATGAATGTTTCTGATAATAAAACAACAGAATATACATAAAAAATTGGAAGTTAGTATAAATTTTCACAAGATAATGACAACTACCAGAACATATCAAAAGTTGTCATGAATTTGTATATGTGGGATAAACGGACAGTCCATTGCACACACAGAATTTCATTCAATTTTCTTAAATACAATTCAAGAAAAAGTAGCATAACTAGACTGATTTCTGATAAAGGAGAAACTGTAAATAATTCCTTATTTTCTTTTAGAATTCTGAGGGAAGCAGAAAGTTGATTCCTTTTTTCTTTAGAAGTTTCTCACTGGAAACACTGAAACAAGTTTAAATGGGTCACAGATTAAGTCCTTTGTTTGTTGTCACAAATCTCAGAGAAGAAATATGCATGATTTAAAATGCAAAAATAAACTTTAGTTTTCCACACTAGATTTGGGTCCATTTGTTTTACCTCATTTGCTGTGGGAAACAAAAATGAAGGTGGCACAGAAGAACAGTGACCCAACCATATCACGCCAATGCTGGCAACTGAAAGAAAAAAATAAAATGAATGAACGATGGAGGAAGATCTATAGAAAATGGGAACTGTTTGGAAGGAAAAGGTTATGAAATAAGTAGATCGGTCTGTGATCACAAAGGCTCCTTGTAAATGTGGAAAATAATTGACAAGCATCAGATAGTTTGTTCTGACATCAGGAGACCGTGATCACTAATTAAAAACATCCTGTGAATCCAGACATCACACAACATTAAGGAAGGAAGGGTTGAGAAATCTCGGTTTGGGTTTTTTTGCATTTTTCCCAAGAATGAAAAAAATTGTGATGGAGCTTGGAGACCCAAAAAGGCACTGGGATAAATTGTAGAGCTGTTCTGGTGCTGTTGCAGAGGCAGCAGATCAGAAGAATGAATGGATTAACAGATGGGTACAAAATTCTGTGGTGACTCAGATGGAATGTCAAACACCAAGCCTCAGAAGTTAGTTAGTGACTTGGAAAAATATGGGGTGACAGTTTAAAGCCAACCACATTTGTCCAGGAAACTTAGTGGCAAAGCTTGTTTTATTTCTACAATTGCCTGTTTGTTCCTTCCTTTCTTTTCTTTTCACCTTTTCCACCTCCTCACTCTGTTTCCTCCCTGCAATGCTCTTCCTGTGCTACTGACCTGAAAGCTGCCACACTGCAGCAGCCAGAAGAGGTACCCAAGCAGCCACGGCTGCTCCCTAAATTAGGCAAGGAGCCACTTAAAAGCATCTTTTCCATCTCACACTTCAGCTGCAGTGAGTCCAAACTGGGCTTGGATGAAATGTGGACACACGGGACATGATTCTCTGCTTGTGTAAATTGACCAAAGCCCGTTGACATCAGTGGATCTGTACTGATTTAAACCAGCTGAGGATCTGTCAGGGTTTTCAGTTTATCTCCCTTAAGCTGTGCTTGCTTTAATTACTGTGTGTGATACATCGATACGCCTTAGATGGGCTGGTTTGAGTTGGGTGAGGAGATAACCATCTGGTAACCATGAGAATGCAGTCAGGTTCATGAGGAGCTGTACTTTCAAGGCACCCTCACTTCTGTTGACATCAATTTCCTTTTATATCCTTTTCTACTTCATACACAGAGCAAGGAAGAAAGGATTGAAAACTGTGTCTGGATTTATTAGATTCCAGTGCCATTTGGGATATTTTCTGACTGCATTCAAAAAATTTTCCCAACTAATTTGGCTAATTTCTGCAGCAGAATAGTCATGCTCTTCTAATCCAGGAATTCATTACTGCATGTTTACTGCTGAACTAATTTACTGTCATTCTAGAAATATTTTTCCCCTCTTGAGATGCCTGCCTCCACCTGGAGAAAGAATCAGTAACTTGCTAATGGTACAGCCCATTTTTGTTGATCTTTACCTTGTAAGATGTATTACAGCTGTAGCTCTTGCCGTAGCTGTATTATTTAATGCAAAATGAATTATACCCACATAAACGTATGTTTTTCATTTTAATGAGGACCAGGAGATTTAGTATGAGATTAAAAAATGGATTTTCTGTAAGTCAACATTTAGAAATCTTCAAAGAATTGTGCATATGTTTTAAAAATACACAAATAAGTACAATTAGAGTCATCCTCCAGGCAAGAAAACAAATGCAGAGTTTGGAACCCAGGCTGCGGAAGGGAGGAGACACTTCAAAGTTGGGCACCACATTGTCTCTTGCTGCTGGGTGGCTCCCTCAAGGAGCTAAACCACAGAGCCCTGAACCGGGTGGGAGAACGAGATGTCTCATTAGAGCAAGCCAGGACCTACGCAAGAAGTGGAAAGATACCCAGGAACAAAAGCATCAGTCACAAGTGTGGACCTGAGTGCTCTGTCACCATCCAACCTGTGGTCTCCAGAGCTAGGGTGGAGTTGCTTGTATTCACTTCAGATCTCAGCTCCCTGAAAATGTTTTTGGGTAAATAAAAACTCAGGCCCACCTCTTTTAAATTGTACCATGCCAGCTTTATGCCAGCATTTTCATAACAGATGAGCATTCATGCAACTCTCCAAAGGGAGGACCTTATGGTTTCACAGTGTCTTTCACCTCAGATGATTTCAGCTTACATCTGAGTTCAATTTCCTGCTCTGTTAGCTGTTTATGCAGTTTACATTAAACGGTACCATTGGAATGGGGGGGGGAAAGGGTTTAGAAACTAGGTCTTCTTTGTGCCCCCAGTCTGTAATACAAAATAATTTCCACTTTGCTTGTGCTTGGTTTTGGCCTGTGAATTGCACACTGGGCCAACTGGAAAACAATGCTTATTCCCTCTAAAATACCTAATATGTCTTTGTGGGTAAGGCAGTCTTCTGGACAGGAATTTTGAATCCCTAATGTTAAAACAGACCAGGATCCCAGGTTTCATGCTTGCTAGGCAGCAAACTAACCCTCGGAATCATGGCCTCCTCCTCCTCAGTGCTTTAAAGGAAGGATCCATCCCTGCTGAATGGAAAACATCAGGATGGTTTGGGCTCCTGTTTCTGTATTCCATTTAACAACTGCTTAATGAAAAATGTTTAAACAGGGACCAAGGCAGGAAACAAAATAAAATTCTTCATTTTCAGCTGAAAGACTAAACTTCTTTTAGTGTTTTGCTTGCTGAGCTCATAAATCTTTCATGCCTTTGCTTAATAGCATAATACTAAAAGGAGGGATGCAGAAGTGTCTGACTGTTCCCAGCTCAGCCACAGAGTTAGGGAACTTCCCTAGGATGGAGAATTTCTGATTTGGACCCTTTCAGACTGAACAGGAAATGAAACGCAGCTCTGCAAATTCTACAGACAGTGCTCTCACCAGTAAGGTATGGCATAAACACTGATTGATATCTTTCTGGTATTCGCATTTTTTTCAAAAGAAAGTGGTGGCAAGAGGAGAATTTGATCGGGATCCTAACACCAATGGCTCATCTCAGAAAACATATATATAGGAACTTCCATTCTCCTGGATCACAATTAATGAACAACTCTGCTCACTCCTGCCAAAACAAACAAATAGGAGAATGCACTTTAAATTTATAGCAATATAACAAAGACACCTTGGAAGGAAGAACCAGTAGGGACTTTGTCACCTGGCCCTAGTTAACAAACATGTTTTTCAGCGTCCAAACTCCACTTCAGGATGTTAATTCTTTATCCAGACCCCTTTTTTCTTCTTCTGCCTTCAAAACATGATTAATTTTTACCCATTTGCTTTTTGCCTGAAGAAAGCAGAGAAAGTGTTTCACTTCAGTGATGCAGATGATTGCCTGAGTCTCAAGCTATCAGGGAAACAGGACCAGGAAAGCTGTTTATGTAGAATTGCACAGGAGTTCAACAGTGAAGGAACCACACGTTACACTCAGGATTCCAGGGTGCAAAACCAATGCTGGCCTGATTTTCACAGCACTTTGGAGAGATCAGTTCAGCACTTCTTAAAATGTGGCTACTTAGATGCTTAAATATCTGCAGGCCCCGTATTTTAAAAATCTGGCATTCCTGTGTAAACTGGTGACTCTTATTTATTACTGGAAAAACATTTTGCTGTCATATTGGAAGTAAAGAGAAGAATGTTTTTCCCTTTTAGCCTTGAAAGGATACCATGTATCTGTTGCTAGTGAAAGTAAAAGAATCACAGAACTGGTTGAGATTGGATGGGAATTCTGGAGAGCCTCTTTCCCACCCGCCTGCTCAAAGCAGGTTGCTCGGGCCTGTGTCCAGGATGGGTGTGAACATCTCCAAGAGTGGAGACCCCACCGTTTCTCTGAACATTTTGTTTGAGTGTTCAACCACTCTCAAACAAAAAGGTTGGAGGCACTTATTTTATGTTTAGATGCAAGGGACAAGTGAAAGTCAGTCCTTTGGAAGTTGCTGAAGACAATATACTGAGCAAAATCTTAATATTCTGGCTCACAGAGGAGGAGGTTATAGGGCAGACTGCAGGAAAATACAGTTTTACTTTAGAACAATGAACAAGTGATTGTAACTGCACAACTGATCATCCAATTACCACCACCCTAAGTTTAAGATACCAGTGAGTGAAGGACTGGAGTATTAGGGGAAATTGTCTGATCTTTCAATCAGATATAGTTTTGGAAAATAACTTTCTTGTAAAGCAATTATACAAAATCTTCAACTACACTTAATAAAAAACTGATACTTGGCAGATTTGACTGCACATGCTGCTGTTGTCATAAGTTTATTTTAAGACTGGTAAATTAGCAGATGTTCTATATCGTTTGTCCTTGCAATCCATCTCAAATTCCCTATTGTCCAGTGAATCATTAGCATTCAAAATCCCATTTGCCCTTTTTATGTGGGGTTAATGAGATCCATATTAATGGCTAATATGTATTCATCTTGATTTTAAAAGAGTTTTATTGTTATTTTTTCTATTATTTAAGATTGACAAAGGCATAGTCAATTCATTGCCTGTTCTGGAGTCCATAACAGTTAATAATATCCTTTTCCACAAAGCCATAGCTGTGTGGCATGTCTTTGAATTGGTCCACTTAAGCCAGATTTGAGAAACCAGAATCAGATATGAAGAATTTCAAATTATTTTTCCCAACCCCCTTATTATTAACACAAGCTATTTGGAAATCTCAACACTGAAATGCTTTCTTATGAATTCTTCCATTAATCCAACTTCACTCTACACAGATATATAGTACTGGGACTGACAGCTGGCCTGTTGGCACCAATTGCTTGGACTCCTTGAGGGGAAAATAAACCTTTTAAAAAACCCTTGGATTTTGCAAACAGGTTTTAAAAACAAAAGATCTGTCAAATTCTGAATCTAAAAGCTTTGCCAGTAGAGCTTTCAGCATTCAACTTCAGTATCCGCTGGTTTCCATCTGCACAGCTAAGGGAAAGCCTGGGAGAGCTGCTGATAATGACAGGTCACCTTAGTATTGTCTGTTCTTGAGTCGGAGTGCTACTGAGTGTAAATTTACAATACTCCAGGTGTAATGTTTTATTTACTCCTGACCCTAGATCATAATGTCTTTTATATCACGCTGTTTGTGAAGACCAGAGGTTCTGCTTCAGTTGTCTGAGACTTCACAGAGTGGATATGGCACAGGATTTTGTACTCCAGGAGAGGCATTTGGAAATTAGGGAGGTTACCTCAGGGCCTTTCAGTGGTTGAACACCCAAGCACCCAAAGTACATTCAAAGTAATTCTGAATTCAAGGCAAGTCTGTGAATTTCTCTGCAGGTTGCTGTGTTCTCAGAAATCCATTATATGGTTCTGAGTGCTTCAGTGTCTCAGCAATAAGATGTTGTCATTCTGGTTTTCATTCCCAACAAAAATGTAGGGACAACTTGTGATTCAATAAAACATTTGTTTAGTGGGTGCAGCCAAAGCAAAATAATTTCCTTCTTTATCTGCAGTGAAAACCCTGTGTCTGCAGCTTATAAAAGTGACCTCTGATTCTCTCTTCCATTTTATCACAAAACAGTACAACGCACAATCCTTACCCTATCTAAAGCCATGATTAGGCTACTTTTAATAATTTAGTGGTGCATGCTGTTCTAACTTTTCTGCTTCTTTCAACAGCAAAGATATGATTGCCATTTTCATACAAGAGCAGTAGGTTACATCACAATATGATTCCATACAAGCAGGAATCATTTCTGGGACTGACTTCTTAGCTGCTGTAACATAACCCATGACAAGTTTAAAACATATGAGGAATTGGCAGTGATTGCAAAGGAGGACACCATTCAGCAAAGAGGTGGGGTGAATTCTAGCCCCAAGAGGATTGCCTGAAAAGTTCATCCAAAAGCTTACATCAACGTGTGTAACTAAGGAGATCCTTGTAAACAAGTCATAAACCAGGAACAGAGTCACCCTGAGCAAAAAGATAATCACAAAGAATAAATACTGAACAGAAAGTGGGACTTGGGTACTATAAAACTCTGATAAAGAGCTGTTGATGTGGGAACACTGTAAGGATCAACATTAACGAAAAGTTTGGGAAGAGACTGTCTTTACTCATAAATTAATAAAATCTATGTATATTTAAACATCACAGCGATGCTCGTAAGTATGAAGTAGAAAGAAGGCAGTAATTGGAACAAGTTTTTCTTTCTCTGATTATGTATTATTTAAATGTCAGTCTAAAGGACACCCTTGAACTGTTATTTCATGTCTGGGTTATGTCCTTTTGGGCAAAATCAGTAGACAAACTTCTCAGCTGGTGTGAAGTTAGCTTAGAGAAAATGAATTAACTGGGGACAAACCACTTGAGATTACTGCCTCCTAGTTGATCGATATTCTGATACACACTATGAAAAACAGGGGCACAACAAGACTTTTTTTCTAAGGACCTAAACCAGCCAAAAATTATCTTTGATTTTAAACCACAGTCCACATTGTTACAAAATTCACAGACTGGCTAGATTAACCTAAGATCTTACGTCACACATAACTATCGTAACAAGTCCATCCTGACTCTGAGCTGTGAGTTTAATAAATCAGGCAATGCCTTTTCTCTCCATTTTCACAGTGCCTGCACAGAGACAAAACTTGCTGTGACTTGGGGGACCAGAAAGCTGCAGCTCTGTGCAGCCACGTCAGGATGCACCAGCAGCCCTGCTCCTTACCAAGCGCAGCCAGGACTGTAAATCTGCTCCAGGCTGCCTGATGTTGTTCTGCTGCTGATGGTTTTTGCAGATACACAAATGAAAATTATTTGCTGGAGTATCGTCTGGAGCCCTACAGCTCATCGTCTCTAAATGTTGTGTACTTTTTGCTACCAGTGGAGAACTTGGACTTATATGACCTCTAGAGGTGCTTTTCCTCTCCCTGTTTGGCCAAGGCATAATAGATCTCTAATTGCTTAATCTTATTTCTTTAGATTTTTTTTTTTTTGCCATAATCTGCAATTATTTTGATTCCATTTGGTTGTGTTTATAACTTACAAAAAATAAAAGTATTTTTTGGCACTATAAATGTCCTCGTAGCTTTTAAACAGGTACAAGCAACATTAAACCTATTATGTACATCACATACAATCCTATACAGTAAATAATGACCTTAAGATTTTTGTCATTTATCAAGTGTAAGTGTTGCCTTCAAAACTTTATCCATCAGTAAGAATGATTTCAATTATAGTCTGTTTTATGAGGTTTACTCTGGTTGAACTCCAAGCCATCATAAGAGATTTAAATGTTATAATCCTAGCAGATTTTGCCAAATTTTGTTCCAACTGCTTATCAGGAAAGTATTCTTAAATTGTCATCCACTATCTATGGTCCTGACCTAATTAAACAACTGTATATAATGTGAGAAGAATTGATGACCAAAATAAAAAGAAAATCTTGGTGTGTGTAACACAATTACTTGCAAAATACAGACTATGCTAGATCTTTAATGATATAAACAAACCCTGCTCATCCCAACGAACGCAATTTCAGTTTCACTGTGTTCTAGGTAACAATGTGAGCATGAACAACAGAGATTTGTTGCAGTATGTTTCAGGATTATTGATACATAACTTAACTATAAAACACAGGAAAACATGAGCCCAGCAGTCTAAATAGCTACACTGAGATATATATATTGTTTTCAGAATTACGCTGCTCTTACAAAAGACTGGAAAATTCCTGTGGATTTACAAGACAGGAGGAGCACTATACATATATCAGAGCTGCTATGATATCAGAGATTGAGGCTGCCTTTTTGTGTATTTATTCTTTCTTGAGTCAATTCCAAAGACTGCAAATATCTAAGAGTTCTGTCCTACCAGAGCGAGGGTCTGATGAGGGTGGGCTTTCATCCTTATGAAAACTGCTATGTTAGAAAAGTACATATAAATGCAATTTAGAGGAAAATCAGAGAAGCTGTAGCTCAGGGCAAATATATATCTACAATCTGATGGATAGATGAGGCAAAACCTTTGAAAATAAATTATTTTAAAAGTTTTTATTCTCCAGACATATGCTAAGCTGCCCTTGGGACAGGAAGTCTAACAATATGATCTATTCTATATTAACCTCAGTCTTACAATGTGATCTATTCTCCTTTAACCTCCCCCACTTGAGGATTTAGAGTAGGCTGTCCTCTCCATAGCAATAATATCTGTATGTCAGGAGACAGCCATCCCATGGGGAGATAATTTTGACACAGTGACATAAAGCACACTTCATGTTCAGTGACCCTTCAGGCTGTTGCAGTGTGCTCCCTGCCTCACCTTTCTATAGCTCTCCTCCCTTTTGGCTGCCGTTGTCATTCCCAGCCCCTTGCTGGTGCAGCTTGTCAAGGGATTTCCTGCAGTACAGAGGAATAGGTCATCCTGAAGGTCAAGCACAGCCCTGACTGCTCTCATCTGCCACAATGGAAACCACGGGGCTAAAATCGGCATTTTCTCAAAACTCCTGTGCAGTTACCACCTCCTTCTGAAGATGCCAGAAGACATTCAGCAACTAAATTTAATGGATTAAAATTTCCAGGCTTTGAAACTTCTGCCTGACAGTGTTTTACCCCTGACTCCACTAAGCACCTTGACCCTTGCAAGCAAATACTACTCCGGGTGCATGAAGCAGGCATTGCTTTGTCTCCCTCATCTGAGCCATTCAGTTCAGAATTAGAGAGAAGGAGGGGAAGTGCAAAGATGTCTTTAGCCTTGGAGAAAGGATTGGGAATAGGGAGCCTAAATATCAGCATCTATGCCAAGTTCCACCAAAAAACACATGTACAGCTGCACTAGCTCAAATGGGAGGTCCACCTCCGATTTCCAGCAGTGTACTTCAGGAGTCTGAGGGGCCAAGACCAGGATATAAAGCAAGGGTTTAGGGTTATGTCACGTCCAGCCCTTACAGAACTGAACCCCCTCCCTGCTTTCACCAACTAGAACTGCAGATCCAGGCTTGGAATATACCATATACTGGAAGCTGATCCCTGCCTGTATTTCCTACATCAGCAAGAAGTTTAAAACGGATGACTAAGATATTGTTCTTCTCTTATTGTGAACAGTCATTGGCTGGTGTGAGTGTGCAGGAGCCATCCCTCCTCTGATGTGTTCTTGAAATGCTCAGTACAGACTGTGCTGTGTTCACAGTAGTGAACTGTGTACACAATTTGAACAGACTTTGTTTGCCTGCTGAATAAGCCTAGGGCTTCATTCTGGATAATTTCAAGGAAGGGAATAATAAAACTGGCACGAAAATGAATTAAATTGAATAGTGCAATGAGTGTTTAGTCAGGAGAATGGAACCCATACCGTGCTGCTTGGTGGATGGGGTATGCTGGTGGCAGATCATTTTCCCTAGATCTCTCTCTCTGCACAAATTTTCCCCTGTACCCTACCTCATAAAAGAAGAAAACCACCCCTATGCCATGACTGGAAGGGCTCTCGGAGTCCCTACACCCATAGAGAGTAAAATATGATCTCATGAAAGCAGCCATCCTCAAACTGCTCAAAACCCCAGCAGTTCCAGGCCATCTCCCAACTACAGCACCCAGACTAACCCTCTGTGCAATCACGAGCAACAGGGATCAAGGGCTCTGGGTAGTCCCAAGGCCTCTCAGCTGCAGTGTGCCATGTTCAGCACCTGCAGAGAGGGCTCCTCCTTCCCTTGAATGTCTCTGAAGCTGCCTGAATGGAGAAGAACATTTGAGAAGGTCTTTTATGTTTCATCACCAATGGCCTGGTGCCCTTCTAAACAGCCAAATCCAAAGCCTGAAGTATGTAAGCAGATGCCAGGGAAGAGGAAGCAGGCAGCCAAAAATGAGGGATCCTCCCCTCATCATCTTTTTAAATCTTCCAGCTCTTTTCAGTATATGAATTCCTAAGCTAGTGTGGTTTTTCTGTTTGGTAACCCCCAACAGATGTCTCTTCTAAGTATATGAATAATTTTTTATTGAATCCACGTAAACTTCTTGTGTACACAACATCCTCTGGCAAGGAATTTTTCAGAACTACTACCCACTGCCAGAAAACCATCTCCTTTTGTTTCTATTAAATCTCTAAATTCATGTGATGTGCCCTCATTTTTGTGCTGGAAAACAGCAAATAACCAAATCACCATTGCCCTCTCCATACTATTAATGATTTTATATAACTTTGGTTATTTTATCTCCTTGCCCAGATATTTGATGTTATGCAGTCACTGGTGAAATTTCCTCCATATGTTTATAGGGAAGATGGGCTGTCACAACTGTGAATGCTGATACAAGAATCAGTTTGCCAAGGGCCCTGCATTGCTGTTTAATCGCTGTTGTGAATCTCTGCTCAAGTGAACTCCTTGATGATTATGTTTCTGCAACTTGTACAGAATTAGATAACAATTGTATAGCCTCAGGATTTCAATATACTGAAAAAACCTTCATTCCTTTAATTTGTGTGCTTGTAATGAAACATCCCAATCTCTAAATCTAGGATTATCAACAGAGAACAAAGCAGCAAGGTGCAGGTCATCTGTGGCCTTTTCCAGCCTTATGTGGGATTACTCTATTCACAATTATCATCCTGCAGTTGCTCACCTTTTCCCTACTTAAATCATATGTTACATAAAAATGCTAAATATTCTATATTGCTACCCTGGGGATGGTAATAATAACAGTAATTAATGTTTGTTTAACCTCCCTCTTTGAACTTCAGTGTCAAAGTCGAAGGACAACAGAGAACAAATAACTCTGTGATAGAAATTTCCTAGAACAACAAAAAAGCTAAACACATGAGATACTTATTGGATCTGTCTCAGAAAAAGTTCAGAGAGAAGGGAAAAGAGACAATCAATTACTTTAAGCTTTGAAGATGAGAATGCTGCAGCTCAGCCTGTGAAAAATCAGGCTGATACGAGCTGGTATTTCCAAAGGTCTTATCACAGAAAAGTAGAGAACGTGAGCTGATACGTCTTATCATGTGTGTACAATACAGGAACTACAGAGCACAAAGTTTTTAATAACCACACTTAAGAGATCTAGAGTTGAAAAAGAGGATATGAGACAAACTGAGGTCTCACTCCCCTTAAAAATTAGCACAGCTTAAAAAGTAGCACAGCAATTAGAGACACTATTTGCGAGAGAAGACACAGGGTTTGTGCCTCCTTTATTTTGAAGTGATGAAGATACCTTACAACTTATATCTGCATTAGTGAATGTGACAAAGCCAAGGCACGTGCCCATGAGCTGTTGCACAATAACTTACACAGCCAAATCCCTGGCAGGAGCAGCAGAAGTCTTGGCTCAGCCCAAGGAACACTCTTGAAAGCAATGCCCAGATCTGACTCAGGAGTCAGCACAGGCAAATAGATCATATTGTTGTGGCTACTCCTTTGTGGTGGGGAAGAGGGTTTAGCTGAAATGTCATATGCCAGCTAATCCTAGGATCACTGAAGGGTTTGTGGCTTATTTTGCTTACTACTAAATATGCAACCACAAAAGTTGGGAGTAATGCACTTAAGCTCCAGAGAGAGGTAATATTTCAGAGAACATACTGCTTGTATTTCTAATATGTTTCCTGTTGCCTAGATCTCCCAATCAACTAGGTTTGCTCAGGGGACTGGCTGGGTTACTTTTCTGAAGCTTAGCATAATCTTTTTCTTTTTTCTTACTGTTGCAAAGAAAACCTTGGCACCTAGCATAGCAATCTGGATTCCATTTCGAGAGCAAATCTAAGCTCTTTTTGGATCTAGCCTTACTGTAACACCAAAGAGGAAGAGAAACAGGGAGGATGCCGTGTGCCATGGTACAGCAGGGAAAACCAATAGATAAGAGAGCACAGAATGTTTTACTTTTTGTACCTCCAACGTTGCCTTTTTTATACAAGCTCACGCCAAGAAAGACACAAAAGCTGAAGCTCAAAACCAAGAAACATCAAAAATAAAGCCATCCTAAACCTCAGTTATGTTCAGTGATTCTTTGTGAAGAATCAAGGGAAAAAAACAGGTTTTCCTCTACCCTAGGTGATGATGGTAAGAAGAAATGTTAAAATGTGAAATGCTTCCACTGTAGCTTTAACCTCAGCTAGAATAGTTTTGTCTTTGGTTTAAAAGATATTTGCTAATACAAATACAAAAAAGAGTAACTAGTTTAAACTTCTGTGGGGGAATGGATTTGAGTTTAGGTCTTTCTTTGCCTACTGTAGCAATAGTCCATATGAGTTTAGACTGCATAAGTCTGCGGATACATTTATTAGGGGGAAAAAAAAATCTTAAATGCCTCTTCACTATACTGAGGTCATTAGCTCTTGTGAGGTTTTCCTTTTAGGATATAATAGCATTTAGTTACTTGAAACACCTCTGGTAATGAATAAACTTCACTGAAGATAATTATCTGCTTGACCATTGAGTTAATCGTATGATGAAACATTATGGTTCATATTTAAAGAACCATTTAACCATCTGCATTTGATCAACAGAAAAAACGGAGCCACTGGAATTATGGAGCTAAACACAATTTGGACTGTCAGCACTAAGGATATTGTACATTGCTTTACAGATGAAGAAAGAAAGCTCTACCATTAGATACCTTTTTTGTTCAATGAAATTGAGATAGCGAGCAGCTTGAATGTATCATGACCAACAATGACAAATATTAAGCACTGTGAATCAGTCTGTATTAAAAGAGAAACTGTGACTGTTTCACTGAGGGAAACACAAAAAACATTACAAAAGGAAACAATTAAATTTTTGAATTTCACAGTTTTGCACTCCAAGCCAAAAAATATCGGACAAAGGATCTTCAGGAAACCAACACTTGAACTCACAGCCCTCCTGACTTGTGCAATCAAGTGGGAAGAACTCTGCATCTGCACCAGAAATGCGATTACTCATGACAGTGTGGATGACTGAGGCAACAGCTTCTTTCAGAGGAGGAAGGAAAGAAAAGAGAGAGGAGTATTCCAGGTTTTTTGAGCCAAACACTTTCTTGCCCTTCTTTAGATGAGGGAAAATGTATTCAAAATATCTTCCAGTATCAATATTTTATTTATAAAGTCCTCTCTAATTCCTACAATGATCTAAAGAACTCATCTGGGGAGGGGCAACTATATGATACAAGTTACCTTTTCTACTAGAATTGAGAGTTCGTGACCATTACCCAAATGGTCCACAGAGGACGCACTCCTGGAGAGCTGGGAAGGCTCAGGGGCATAGCTCCAGCCAGAGAGAAATGGATGACTGATGGTCTGAGTTTCGAAAAAAATTAAAGTGGAATGAAGACCTGACCCTGACTGGTGTATAGTTAGTCCTTTCCGAAGTGCAGGGAGAAGTCATCAGTTTATACACCCCCATTACAATCTAAGACTTAGAAACCAATGTTTGACTGCAAAGCAGGAATCTGGAGGAATTCTCATCTCTGAAATTCAATACATGAGCACACTTGAGCAAGTTCTGCATCCTATTACACATTGCTTGTTTTAATTAATATATGTCCTATTAGAAGTGAGTAGAAGAAATATTCTGACAGTTTTATTGTGTTTGGGATTATGTCAAGGATTTAGCATAAGAAAGGCCAAGTGCTACTGACTGTACAGTTCCTTTTCAGATAATTTAAGTGGCAGATTGGTCTTGACATATTATCTTTTGGAAAGGCTCCTTGTTACCTATGCCAGGTATAGGAACTGTGTAGAGAGCACTACTAATCCCACATTAGCTGATGTACATCATTACAGCAAAATCTGTATGCAAGATAATAAATTAGTGCACTAAAACAGTATGGCTTATCCAGAGAACTCCTCTCATCCAACTTCCCAAAGTCTGGATAGGGTGATTGCATCAGTGGTTTTAATTATAAGTCAGTGGAAATTGCATTATTTCATCTTCTTGTGCTTTTTACAGATCAACATGATATTCCAAGGGTTTATGATTACTCTTGGTGGTTACATAATGGTTCTTCCTTGGTGGGATATTCTAAGTTCATGTTTTGCTCTTGGATTTGGCATGATTCTTTAGTTTAAGCAGTCTAGTCAGAGCCACTATTTCAAATTTTCTGTGCTCTTTGAAGACATTTATATATTGTACCTTACAGTAGGAAAAGTATGTAAAAGTATTCAGCCCACATCTATCTGTTACCAGTGAATGTTTTATACATACTTCTAGTCATAGTGAAAATGAAAATGTGGGTTAACAAATGATATCATTATTGTAAAAATGGGGAAGCTCAGACTGTTTTAGTGCACTAATTT
>WEIT01023486.1:213-11505 GCA_013389985.1 Dryoscopus gambensis | reverse complement strand
CAGTTGAGGTTCATGGATATAGAGAAGAACCACTAAGGCTCTTGTTGAAAGCAAGTAAGTAGTGAAGAAACAACACTGGATAGGTCCAGAGTTACCATTTAGGTAATAAAAGAGAAATAAATCTGGAAACCTCTAGAAGACCTTAACATTGAAGGCAAGCGGCTTCTGTTCAATTTGTAGAGAAGGGAGAGCCAGGAATGGGCAGAAGGGAAGTGTTACATTGTAAAAGCACAGGACTGATGAGCAGCGCTCTGAATGGCTCTGAGCACAGCAAGTTGCGTATCTGGAGGCTGAAGGAAAGGATGTTGTAATACTCAAAACATCCAGCCCTTCACCTTAAGGGAATTCAAGCTCAGTAAATTAATAAGAAAACCGTGTTTTAACTTCTGTGTAAAAGAATTGGCAAGTTTAAGACAAAGCTTTATCTACATTTTGGATTTTTTTTCAGAAAGATCAGTAGGGCTGTTGTGCTAAACTGATGCAATTTGGCATAAATACATTGAATCTAAACCTGTCCTAAACACTGTGGGCTTGGTTCATCTGAAACCATCTGCCACCTATCAGACAGCAGAAGAGACAGAAGGCAGAAAAATGTTGATCAGCAGAGACTCAAAACAAACTAAGAAAGCCCTAAGGGTTGCCAAAACCAGTGGTTCAGCCCTTCATTTATCTGCCAGTCTTTCATCTACTTCACTTTACCTTGGCTTTATGTTAAGCTCCTTCACTCCACTTCAGCGTCACACAGAGACCTGCTACACTCTCCTGATTGTTAAGATTTCCCCGAGCACAGCCCTTGGGGGTTGGGAGAATCTGTTGATTGACAGCTTAATTGTAAGTCAGAATTACAAGGCATCTCACCATTATGTTATAGACTCAATGTTGTAACTTCATAAGGTTAATGAGATCTTTGAAGCAAATACACAAAAGAAACACAAATTCCTGTCTCTGTGTTGCTTTGAAGGAACTACAGAAAAGATGTATGTAAGAAAAGGAAAAGTCAACGGCCCTGTTTTAAAGAGGTAAAGCTTAACTTCTGAACAAAGCCCCAGTGTTCCCAATGAGCACGGAGTTATGCCAAGGTTTGTGTCCGGCCTTTGTGAGCAAATCCCCCTCATCTGCACTTCCACAAAATCAGTCATAGGGGACACTTGAAGTTTCTGGCAGATGTCAACTGCAAAATGGAACCTTTGATAGGCAGACTTGTGAAGTGGTCGAGAGCGTGTTTAAACATGCCTTCTATGCCTGCAAATTTACAAGGTAAAGACAATAATCTTGTAAGAGGGAGCTACAGAAGGATAGAGGCAAGGTACCATGAAATCTTTACTTGAAATTGACTTGTTTGGTGATCTAATTTATTTAGAAATTAAAACTCATATGGGGATAATCATAAGAAAATAATCTCTTTTTATGCAATGAAAAATCCCTGCATGTTCTGGCACATTTCACAATATTGACTTGTTTCCTGTACTGCGTAAGTGCTCCTGTTAATACCTTCACCCATGAGTTCTGATACAAATATTCCTTTTCTGTGCCCTCTTCCTCCCACACTTGATGCTTCTCTCGCATTTCCTTCCTATGAACTGTTTCTTTTCCATTGTCAAGTTGCTCTCAGTGAACTTCTGTTTGGTGTTTTTCCAAAATCTCATCCTTCAAACCTCTCTGTAAAAATGATAAGCTATTGATGGACAGAACAAAGGACAATGCACCAGAGGGAATCTTTTAAAGGAAGCTCTTTCCTTTTGATGTGATTTTATATGCTGAAAATTATGAAATTAAAATTATTTTCAAATAGAAATACATGAAGTCACAGCAGCAGCTCTAGATCTAGAGAGGATCTAGACCTGGGTCTGGTAGATCATGGATTTGCCTGTGAGTACTGAAACTAAAATGTGAGCCAGATACAGAGGAAGGACCATCTCTTCTGGAGCAAGGAGAAAGCGTGGTTCTTTCTCACCAGAGATTAGAGATGTTGGCTGTAATCCTCTTCACACTGGAAGGAAAGTAAGGAGCAGCAAGGAGCCACTGACCCATGTGCCTTTCTGAAGGATGAGAGAAATTCAAGCTTAAATGTCTGCCCTGTCTGCTGCAAAGTAAGAATTTCAATCTCGTTCTTACAAAAGAGTGTTTGCTCTTACCACTGGCATCTTGGTAGCTTGGATCCAAGCATGTCTGTTTCTGGTTTTGACCAAATATTGTGCACGGCATATGAGAAGATTTCCTAATGAAGTTTTTATCAAAACCAGCATGGTCCTTTGAAAAGAATTAATGAATTGGAATTTCCTGATGAAAACATTCCACAAAAAAAATCCTGAACTAACTCTCCTCTTCATTTTAGCTAGATTTGGATCCAGTCCTCAGTTACTAGAAAACACTTCCTTCCTCTGCAGAGCTGACTAACACAAATTCTTTAAGTGAATGAAGACAGACAAGTCATTAGCTTTTTTTCACAGCAAGGTCTGGAGTGAATAGGAAGAAAAATCCTATGCAGGCAGGTGAGGCTAGAAATATGTCTGTTATATTAAATAAACACCAGGAATCAAACATGATTTTTAAATAGCTTAAAAAATAACAAAGCAAGCTTGTGAATAGGGACTGTACAAATATTTTTTGAATGAATAAGACTCACTTGAAAAGTTTAATCATTGATTTAATTTTACACTTGAGATCATTTGCAGTCCTGTTTCTTTTTAAAGTAAGACTGATGTCATTTAAGAAATATGGAGGCTGAAAATATTTGCAAACCTTAATTTTCACAGTATCACCTAAGGAAATAAAGCCATCTCAAGTTCATTAAATGTTTAAAAACCTTTTGAATAAAACAACAAAGCTGTAAATGATAAAAATTTTATTCTGAGAAGTCATTGGATACATCAGAGCTATTCTCTTCTCTTTTGAAGAATATGGGGCAAATCTGAATTAAGATAACTGCTGGTGTGTAACTATTTTAATTTTTGACTGCTCTTAAGTATGAACATAAAATCCAAAGGATCTTGTTCAGATGAACAGCCCTCAGGGAGTGATGCAAACCTCAGTAGGAGGAATGGGGATAAGTCTTAAGTAAATATACAGAAAATATAAGCACTGGAGTTTCTGAGACCACTTGTGTGGCTCCTTCCTCCCCGAAAATGTTGCTGAAGCCACAGAGACAACCCCAATCCAGTCTGATTTGGGAAGTTACTCTGGAGAGGTACTTTATTGCTTTCCTTGCAAGTTCTAAATAGGCCCATTGTTCCTAAACATGAAATTGGTGGTGACAATGCCAACATCCCTGTTTCATACATGAGCATCATACACTGATCACTGCTCACCCAAGACGCACCTGACAGTGTTATAATTGGGCACCCATGCTGGAACCCTCCACACTAACTCTAGACATCTGCAAGGTGCATGTGCACCACAGAGAAGCTCCTGTTCACCCGAGGAGAGAGCACAAAGTGTTCCAGGGTGCAGTTCATCCCATCGATACGACAAGGGCTGACTGGAGTGAGATACTTCTCCCTGCCACTGGCAACCAGCTCAGGTGGGATTGCCTACACAGGGGATTTCTACAGGAATTTGGAGAATACCACAGCTGCAGCCTGCTCAAGTCTTGTGCTGGGTACCACGCAAGATCTAAAGTCTATTTCTTTTGCTGCTTTTTTATCTCATTAGTCAATGGAACCAGTGAGGCTTTCCCAGTTATACATGATAATCAGGTGCCAGCTTCATGCTGTTTGGTAAGAACTAGGTATGCATCACCTCTCTGTAAGTCAAGAAGGGTTTTCTGTGAAAGGCAAAACATTTTTCCACAGGCAAGAAGGGAATAGTGCATTCCAATTGCTTTAAATAATCTGGTTGAAAAAATGATGGGAGTGGTGAGGATTGTATTTAACATCCACCTTAGATCCAACTGGTATGTTAAAAGTACTTTTAGGAGTATCTGGGCTTAAATTTTTTTTCTGAACATAGGAAAGTGGTGTTAATTTTTATGGTCAAACCTCTGTATTAGACCACTTGTTCTGGGTGTGAATTGGCAGAATTAATTATATATTTCACTAAAATAAAATCTTAGTAACTGTATAAATCAGTAAAATACTATAAACTACACTTTCCAGTCCACAAATACCTGGAGACAGAAGGCAGTTTGGGAGGGTTAATTTAGTAGCTAGGTCAGAATAAAGTTTCAGAGTTTTATAAGACCAAAGTGAGGAAATCTCTGCATAATGGTGTTTGTTTTGCTTTTAACAACAACAATAACAGTATTTTGATGGCCTGAGTCTTGGCATATTAGAGTATTCCAGAGAACTGGAAAAAATTAATGTAGTGCCAATATTTTAAACAGGTAAGTGGGACAATCTGGTAATTATATTCCTGACAACTTGACATTGACATAGGGCAAAATAATAGCATAGTTGATATAGGGCTTTACTACTCAAAATCCAAAGTAGGGAAATGTCAATTAAGTCAGTCAACATGAGTTTATAAAAACAATTCTTGTCAAAGTATCTTTCAATGAGATTACACATTCCCACTGATAAAGGTAAATGATGCAATATACACTGTACAAGGTATTTGACTGCTATCACACAACATTCCATGAAAAGGGCACATTATAAAATCAACATATGACATTATGAGGATTAAAACCTTGCTAGTGGTTGAATCTCCACATACACTCCTCAGTGAGTTTATCACATGGGTAATTTTTTTTATGGTTCAGACTAAATTACCATCCAATGTTTTTATCACCAGTCTTGACAACACTCAATTCCTAAATACCTTCACACAGTAAGTCATATGAAAATGAAGAGTAATGAAGAATACTGATTAACAGCATCTTTATTACCAACAATAAAAATGTATATACCCAATAATATAAATGCAGGCAATGAATTTAAAATATTTGAATGCTTCTTGGGATGCAGTGACCATGGAAATGGAGAGCTGGCACGGTGGATACATAGCTGATCATGATCTCAATCTGATTCATGCCTATCAAATAATAATATAATGAAAATCAAGGAAAGTGAGTGGGAAGCTTGCATTACTTCTCTATTTGTCATGTTTACTGCTCTGGAGTTATTGCATCTTTGTAGAGTGCCTCTGCTCTAAGAAGAAAGTTTAAACAACTAGAAATAGTTCAGAAAAAAGTCAGAAATGTAACTGAAAGTTGAAATATGTGAAATTTGTCTGAGAGTGACAATCAAACTGCTAAAAGGGACTTGCCTTGTCTGAAGAAAAAAAATTTGTTTGCAGACTGGAACAGTGGCTCAAAGCAGAGAAATGTGATTATGATTTTATGGGGTTATTTGTTTGTGTGCTGTGATTTGGGCTTTTTTTATTTGGTTTTATTTTGTCTTTTAATCTAGCAAGGTTATGTACAGATGAGTGGATACTGAGGGAATAGACTCCACGTAGAAAACTTTTACCGTGTAAGAGTGAGAGAAATTACCTAGATACAATCTATCTAGAGCTATAAAAATCTTCTCCATCAGTAAAATATACTTAATTAATGATACATGTTTATGTAATTATATGATTTGTTGGGATAAAGGGTTTAATATCTATAATGTTAGCACCAAATTACTGCATGCTTTTGCTTGTTTCAGAAGGGCTTTCACTGGAGACCTACATATGCTGCACCAGATTTCAGTGTATCTGTGAAGAATAACAACATTCTGGTGCATGGCCACGTTTTACTCTGTAAGTGTATGGTTAAACTGAATTCTAGTGAAATAGATCTAAGTGCTCCTCCAAAGACCCATTAAACTACATTGCATTGGGTCAGGGGAGGTTTAGGTTGGATATTAAAAAAAGGTTCTTCACTCAGAGGGTGTTTGGGCACTAAACCAGGCTCCCCAGGGAAGTGGTCACAGCACCAGCCTGACAGAGTTCAAGATGTGTTTGGACAATGACCTCAGGCACAGGGTGTGACTCTTGGGGACCTCCTGAGCAAGGCTGAGTCAGACTTGATGATCCTTGTGGGTCCCTCTACACTCAGAATACTCTATGATTCTGTGATACACTGCATGACAAGTATGTTTGCAAAAATGCACATTACAACTGACAGAAGTTTTGGGGCTATACTGAATGCAAGATTGGGCTTGTAGCTAATGCATTTAATCCTTTCATGAAAGCAGTAATAAATTACAAGTAGTTGAAAGGGAGACTTATAATTCTTGCCCTGTGAAAGTTAGGAATGCTTCAAATTGAAAACATGCAAAAATTCAAAAGCTGTTTGCTCTGACCAGCAGAGCATGCTGTCAGCCCCTGACCACTGGCACGGAAAGGAAAGAAATGGATGAATACCAGAAAGGAGCAGAGCTTTGGGGAGAAAAACAAACCAACAAACCAACCAACCAACAAACCTCACAACAGAATAAATGAATAGTCATTAATATTGAAGTGCTCAATATTTTTTTCTGTTGTTGATGTTGCTATATACTTTATCTCTGATACCCAGGGCTACATATGTAATTACAGAAATGAGCAGTAGATTGGGGAAGATACAAAATCAGAGAATTGACTTGACAAGATACTGACTCATACCTTGCTCTGGGGAGCCCAGACACATTACCAGGAAGGCAAAGAAATCTTGAGAGGAGCCCAAGAAAAAAATCCTGTGCTAGCTAGGGAAGAGGTAAGGTGACACTGTCTGGAGTCCTGCCCTTGGGAGGATGCAGCTTCCTTCCTGCAGACCTCCAGGGAAGGAGCGTCTCCAGCAGGGTATCTGCAAAAGATTGACTTGCTGGCTGGCTCCTCATAAGAGAAGGCACGTCCAGAAAGCCGGATGAGCTGGCTGGCATCGCCCAGAGGTAAAGAAGAGAAGAGGAACCTTTGGTATGGGTTCCAACAGGTCTATGTCCAGGGCAGGGTCCAGAGACCAAAGGCGAGAGGCAAGCATGTGCAAGGCATTTTATATGGGGGTGCAACAGAGCAGAGAAAGAGGAGACAACCAATGGGATACAACTGAAGGGGAGGATACAACTTAACACTAACCTATGAGGAGAACAGGGAGGCGGGAGCAACAACTGGGAGCCAATGGAGGACCGAATAGGACAGAATTTTCCAGAGAAAGAGGATGCGGCTTGAACCTGGGTGCCGCTCAGGGGAATGCAGTTTAGACTTCAGTGCCACCCATCAACCCACCCTCTGACTCACTATCCTGGGCAGGGAAATCCACCCACTGGATAACGAGGGTTTGACGGCCACTAGATTGCCACAGCCCAGGAGTGGGCTGGGCTACCGCAACAGTAAAGTTAAATTACTCAAATACATTGATTAACAGCATCTCCCCAGCACCATTTTTCAAGAGAGTCATCCAGGTTTTAAAGTTGGCTTCCCCTGGTAAACATGCAGTGTGCTGATGGTACCAACTCAGGTGCCTGCTTTACTTCAGGGGAGATTGGATTTGCTGTGTTTTCTTGTTCCCAGATGGTGCAAACTGTAAGGTTTATTCCCAGTAGGCAAATAGGAGCTGTCACCTGCAGTGGAAACATCAGTGTAAAGAACCCCTGGTGTGCAGCATTCAACACAAAACAGACACTGTCAAGATCATCTTTGTACAGACAAGCAGGAAGGAAAAGCAAACACACTCTGCTTATACTCATTTACACGTTATGTTGCCATAAGCTTTCTCCAAATATTATGTAGATGGAAAAGTAGACCTCATGCTGCTGTAAATCAGTAGCTGTGCTGTGGCGGCAGGAGAAAACAGTTAAGGGATTCAGTTTTCTTCCAAGAAAAATCATACTTTTCAATTCCATCTGAATCAGGGCCAAAGGAATATTCCTTATCTGGCTGCAATAAGCGTTCTTTCAAGCAGGGATATATGACCATCACACTCTGCTCAGGCAAGGTCTGCACTGCCAGGATGTGGTAAGGGGATTAATGCATGGGATATGGGTGCCTCTTAGACCAAGAGACCCCAAGGGACTTAGGCACCCACCCCCCCTGCATTTTAAAGAGGATTGGGTTCTTGCTGCCTCACAACCTAGGAGTTTCCTCAAGTTTCTCTTCATAAACAGCAGTTCGTATTTTTTATTAAGGAAACCGCAGATGAACTTTGTGCCTGGGAATACTACCACACACATCCTGAGCTGGAAATTACTGAGCAGGAATTAGGGTTTTTAAATTTATGCGTTACTGAAAAATTGCTGCTACACAACAACATCACTGTCTTAACGTCTACAGTTATTTTTCTTGCACTGGAAAGAAATTAACACTATAAGAATAATCAGAGAAAATACTTGATTTGGTTGCACCAAACAAAACCTTAGTATGCAATGCATGACAGCACAACTCAACAGAGGAGCTGTGATTTATGGCAGGGCAGGATTTACAACTCCTTTTCTTTGTTTCACACTGACTCCCAAAATTAAGAGGTAGATGGAACTCCTTTGTCTCTATTGATTCTCGCATGAAGTGAAATCTGCTCATTGTTCACTGTTTCAGGGAATCTGTCTTTTGAGCAGGACAGATTGCATCCTAAATAAGTAGTGATAAAATCTACAGCTAGAATTTTATGTAGCATTTCACATGACTCCAGACTGCAGAATGTGAATGTCACCATCCTCTCCGCCACTCTTCATATACAACCATTTCTCTCAAGTGAACCATTGCATCCCTTTACCCTGTGTGTTACTTCTCAGCTTGCCTGCAGTCAACTTTCAGTTTTCTGTAGTCTGCTTGGGTGGGTGCTGGATCAACTATGTCCTGGATGCAGAGACAGAGGCTGTCTCAACAGAAAGCCAGATTAGGTCATCATAAATAAGCTTTATTACTTCATGAACAACATCTCCATAGTAACTATTCTGCTCCAGAAACTGCTGACCAGACTCAGTACACAAGTGAAGGACATGTGCTGAGTCTGAGTTAAAAAGCCCGATAAAGCACAAACTGGACATGTGAAGGAACTTCAGCTCTCCCAAAACACAGTAAGGGAAGTGCAGAAGCTTCATGATTCTTGATGGATTAAACCAATGGCATTGCCAGCATTAAGAGGAGTATAAATAAGCCTAAATTTACCCTAGCATCTCTTCACAAACCATGCAAATTTCTGCACTTGATTTCCCACATTTCAGCTATGCCTTCATCTGTATTTATGCCTGATATGTTCTTTCAATTACATTATCCCAACTGTCTATTATCTAGACATTGTAGCCTCCCACTAGCAGTAGATATTTCATTGTATCAGAATGTATTCATTTCTGTGGTTTATTTTAACATAAGGGCAATGGATTTTCCCAGTGTCTGTTTATCTTTGCAGGGACTTGAGTCCACATGTTATATGGATCCTAGTTGGAAGATATAAAGAATTTTGGTACTGATGTTTTCCAGCTTCTCCTATGAAAGATCACCCACTTTGCACAGCCTAATTTTGTGTGAAGAAGAAAGAGCGAACAAGAGAGAAAGTCAGAGAAGAACATGCCCCCGATTCTGCAGCACACAGGTAAAACAAGCCCAAAACTCTGACTCCAGGCTCTGCTCCAATGCATATTTAATCATTTTACATAAAATATGAAAGCCAGCACAGGAAGGATTTAGAGGGCTTCCAGCCCAGAAAATTCTGGCACTTTTCTGGAATGTGGTAAATATGGGGCAGTGAAGGTCTTTGAAGTCAGGCAGGGTGTGCTTCAATGCAAGGCTCCTGAGGAAAAGCAGAGCTCCTCTTCCTTACCCTGGTCAGTTGTGCAGGGAGAGGAGAGGAAAAAGAGGCTGAGTGTGCTCTGCGAAGAAACCTCACTGCAGCCAGAGAACAAGTTAAGTGTGTGCCACTGCCTCTCTTGAGAACATGACAGGACCTCGATAAGAGGCAAAAAACTTCATACTTCAGGCACTGAGGACATGTGCTCAGCAAAAGTCTTTAGGGAGTCTAAGAACTTTAGCTGTGGACACTGAAGTACCAAAATGTAACATGCAATGTTCAGGATCCTGACAGCAGTTTGGTCATTTGAAGGAAACAGCTTTCCATACACTCACTGTGGACAGGAAATACTGACAAACCAGGGTCAAATCTGCTTCACTCTGTTTGGGGCATATTCAAGTAATTTATACACTACATGACTTCTATTTATTCCCCTAAGTGGATCTGCTGAAATTTTTTATGCTGATTTATTTGTAGGCCAAGGAAGGCCCCTCTAAAAAACTTTGTCATAGGAGGGCGAGAAGGTGTAAACAGATCAACTCAGGCAAATCCTTTTTTTGCCAAAGCTGGACTTCTTAAATCATGTTTTGGGCTTAAGAAAAGTGCCTCTACGTTCTTATTCTGAGCGCCTCTGATCTTCTTCTTCGTGGATGAAACACACAAGGTGAATTAATTAATGTGTTCTGCATCTGGAGCAAGTCTCCATTCAATTGCCAAACACAGGTACCCAATACCAAGCTCATGGTACTAGAGATATTTATTTCCACAGGATAAATGGGTATAGAACAGAACTTTTGACAGATATGCAGCCTTCTGGCGCAGCATATGCAGGTTAGTAAATCGTCCTTCAGTGCTTAAAATGGTGCCACTTTCCTAATAAATGTAATTGAATCACACTAAATGTGTGAAGGCAAAGAGTCTACCACACGTGGAAGATCCAATTCAAACAGTCTTCAAATAAGCAACATAAAACAACCAAGGACTTTTATTTGATTTCAATTATTGTCATGTAAACTATTTCTAATTGTAGAACATTAAGTCAGAAAAATATTTGAATGTATCTACAAAACCCTGAAACTTTATCCAAATTCATCAGTAAAGTAGAAAGAATGAAGTTTTCCCTAAGTAAGACAAGTACAATGATGTCCTTAGACTTGCACTGTTAAACTGAAAAAACATGCATTGATGGTAAGAATGATGATTAATAACATAAACAGCAAGCAAGTCCTGCCATCTTGGGAGTACACGTTCTTTGACAAAATCTACTATTTCATTGTCCAACACGGAAACATCAAATACTTTAATTTTTCACCACCAAGCATAACTTTGTATTTTACCAATGCTGATTTGAATTCTGAACTTGAAAATGAATTTGTGTTTTTCATGGGCCTCCTTAACACCGCTAAGTGTAACTCATCTTTGGTAAAAAATGAAGACGTAACCCAGCCAAAGGCCAGGTGGGAAGCAATTTGCCTTATACCCAAACATTGTAAAAGACCAACACATAGCTCTGAGAATGGAAACATGCCAGATGGAGGCCAAAGCTTTTAAGCCTGTTGTTGAACTGAACCTATTTAGGCACCATTTCTTCTGCTACATAGGCTTGTAGCCTAAGTTAATCATCCTGCCATTTCACTTATTTAGCCAAATTCCAGCATGCAAACATA
>WEIT01023485.1:541211-674244 GCA_013389985.1 Dryoscopus gambensis | reverse complement strand
GAGGGTGAAGAAGACCCCAAACAAGTGATCCCCATCAGCTCTGATCAGAGCAATTTGATGCTCAGGCTGTAACTCCTCTGATTCCCTTTCCACAGGACAATGAGATAAGGAATAAAGGCACAAATGAGGCTTTGGAAATCTGTCTGGGACCATCTAAATCTGGAAAAAGCCTGACCATGTTTTAGGGTTGTCACTTAGCACTGACAGGCCCTCCACTGCCTTCTCCCCCTGGACCCCAAATTCCTGCAGCTCCAGCCAGGCACCAGATTCCAAGAAGTTGAGCCCTCCCTCAAGTATCCTAAATGCCATTGATCCAGCACACTGCTTATCTCTTTACTGCAGGACTTCCAGACAACTTCCTAAATGCCTAAATACTTCCCAGAGTGAATGAAAAATCCCTCCAGCACTGGCAACTTCTTCCACTCTGGAAATAAGTCCTTTCTCTTGGAATCTTGTGGGATAAGGATGGTGTCCCAGCTTCAGTCCTTCCCCAACGTATTTGGTGTGGGCTGGGCTGTGTGACACGGGCAGGGAACTCCCAGTGGCAATGTCAGCTGCAGGATTTCTCCAGAAAAGCAGGACTGTGGTGGTGCCTGAAATCAGGCACGGAAACGTGGGAATGCTCTGCCTGCCCTGATTAGCTGGACTCAGCCATCCCCACCTGGAATGTGCGTGGACTCAGTCAGTCATCATCCCGGGAATGTCCCTCCAGGAATTGAAGTAAAACACAGGAGGAAAGCAGAAGGGAAAAAAAGGAGAGGGAAGGAGGATGGAAAGCTTTTGGTGGGGGTTGATGAGGGGAGTGCAGTGGAACAGTGCCCCTGGATCTGGCAGGGATGAGCTTCCACTGCAGAGCGGTGGGACACCGGAGGGAAAGGGGAGGTTTGGAGGTGAGCGGAGATGAGGAGCCTTTCAGTGCGATGAATTCTGTGCCCTGCAGCCCGGCAGCCCACAGTCATTCTGAAACAGGTGGGTTGTGCTCCGGGAAGTGCTGGGTCAGGGCCACCCTTCCCCCCTCGGCTCGGGGGCGAGCCCGGGGTCAGCCCCGCGCTGGCTGAGTCGGTGTTTGGGTGACACAAAACCGCAGCGAGGAACGGCGCTGTCAGCAGCTGCTGTGCGATGGCTTCGGCTCGCCCCTCCAGTGCTTCCCCTCATTTGGGGAAGTCGTTGCTGCTGCTTGCCAAGGATGCGGAATCCCTTTGCTGCACCAGCTTCTGCACGGCTCCCGTCCTCCAGTGGGGGCTGCTTCTCCAGGGATCCTCCCTTCTTGTCACCTGAGCTCGGGTCTGTTTGTTCCCTGGACTCAGCACAGGGAACTCACAGAATCACAGAGTATTCTGAGCTGGAAAGGACCCACAAGGATCATCAAGTCCAACTTTTAAGGGAATGGCTTATCCAGGGATCAAACCCATGACTTGGTGTTATCAGCACCCGGCTCCGACGGCGGGAATCTGAGTTGATGTCACACTTCCAGCACTGCCCCCATCTCCCCTTGCTCTTTAGGGATTGATATTAATGAGTGCCCCAAGCTGGCAGCTGCGAGAAGCTGCTCCATCCCAAGCCGTGAGGCCAACAAAGCTCCCTATTCCCTGGGTTTTGTGGGGGAACAGAACTGGGGAACTTCCTGTGAAGGAAACTTCAGTCCTTGCCCTTAATGTCTCAAATTTTACTGCAAGTACGACTTTCTGAGCGGGAAAGAGGACTGAGGGAAGGTGGGGACATGGTTGGACTCCCTCAGCATGGTCTCCAGTCAGCATTTTTTGGGATAAAGCACTTGCTTGGCTGAAATGAATAAAATAAATTACTCCCAGGACTGAGAGCGAGGACCACGTTCAGCAGTCCCACCCTTGTTATCCCAAGCATTTGGAGAGTGATGCTGTTCTCTCGCAGGCACTGATCTCTCCCCAGAAAAAGAGGTGGGGGTGGGGGTGGGGATGGGTGACAAATCTGGGAAGGACCAAAGGCATCGATCAGGGACAACTGATTGTTTCTGTTTCCCTGACAGGGTTTCCTCTCAAAATGCACACCCAGCAGGGAGAGTTTGCATTTTCTGGGCAGTGGAGCTGACAGGGTGTGGGGACAGGGACAGGGCTGCCCCCGCTGCCACAGCTCCTGGTGCTGCAGTTGCACTCCCCCCTAAACTGATCCTCACTGGGTTTGGAAGGATGTTTGGGACAGAGGACAGACATTTCAGGTTCTTCTGCCAAAGAAAACTTCTGGAAATAGGGCTTTTAGGGGCTCTCAAGCCTGCTCCGATCCTGTCACCTTGTGCAAATGGAGAGGATGTTGTAATCAAAGGATGATTCGTGAGGCCGAACCTCCAGTCAGGGACCCTGAGCCATCCTTCTGCTGCAGTTTGGTTGGTGAATGACCCAGCACAGCAGCAGAACTGGCCCATGTGCAGCCAGCTGGTCACACTCTACATGTGGGTTTATGAAAGAGAAGGCTTGAATTTGTACCTTTCCAGAGTCATTATGGGATGGGCTCCACCAGGCAATGAACCCCTCTAAGTCTAGCAGTGCTGGGTGCCAGGAAAAGCATCCCAAGTCCCTGATCAACCACCTCAGAAGAATGTCAAAGCCATCACAAAAACCTTTGAACTGCTGACTTGAAAAGCTGCATTTCCTTGGTTGGGGTTTTTCGTGGTTCCAACGTGTCAGCCTGTGAGAACAAAGAGCCACTCTGGCAGGAGATGCTGCTCTGATAGAGCAAATTGCTGCTTCCCCTTCCTGTTTTGTACGTGGAACACGAGGGCTGCAGCAGATGGGGCAGATAGGGCTGGGTTTGAGCTCTGCCTCCACTGCTTCACAGGTTCCATCACAGAAGAACCACTCAGGGAATGTGCAGCATCCCTCTCAGATGGAACCCTGTCAGGGAAAAACAGCCTGGAAACATTTTCCCATTCCTGATGGTTCATTTAGGAGGAGCTGGGAAATTCTATGAATGCTCCTGGTTTTGTAGAACTGATGGAAAATCTGTATTATATCCAAGTCTCTCCAAATTATCCTTTCATCCTAATGTTTTTTTCCAGAATGGGACAGACTTATAGGTGCATTATTGACCCTCAGGCTGGAACTGGGTGCGAGGGTCCTTGCAAGTCACCAGTGACTTTAACTCTCCCTGCTGGGGCTGTGGGAGCCCTTCTCACCCACAAAAGCATAATTTTAACTCTCTGATGCTCATCTTTTGACAGCAGAGTTTTCTCATCACAAAACCCACCAGACTTCTTTGTCACTGGAAGATGAGAAAACAAACTTCACCCCAGAAAACTCAACAGCACAAAAAGCAAACATTCCTTGTGGAGAAATTTCGCTTTAATCTTCTTTTGGAAAGTAAACTGCAAAGCCATAAATAGCCTGTGCCAGTTGACATTCTCTTTTGGGAAAGGCATTGGAATAAACACCATGAAAATATGTGGATTTTTGGCATCAATATTATTTTAAGGGCTTGTAGCAGTTGGAAATTTGTTCAAATCTAAACAGAGAGGCAAATTCATGTGAACTCGTGAATCATAGAATAACCAAGGTTGGAAAAGAGCTGAAAGATCCCCAGGTCCAACTGTCACTGGTGAGAGTTGGAGCCTGTATTTATTTAGTGCGTCTTGTGATATAGAACTGCTGCTCGGGATTTGAGGATGGCCAGAGAATTATCTGGGACACAACACACATCCAGTATTTTCCACAGAATCCCAGAGATCATGTTCAGCATCTCATGTTGGAATAAAACTGCAGCCCCTGCCAGAGGCTTTTCTCAGGAAAAATCCATCAGGATGTAAATCCTGCCTTTTGCTAGAACAGCTCCATGTTTGTTGTGGTGACATAGTCACGTGGAAATCAGATTTTCCTTAAAAGCTATTAAGAAGAAATGCCAGGTCAGATAAACCTCCATAATTAATCTTTGGTGATCAAACATATTTTGCCGTGAGATGAACCTTTTAGTTATTCCCATTTTATTTTATTTGCACCTTTGCTCTCTGTTCTCATTCACACTTTTACCCTGGGAAGACACGGGGAACACAAGGACAACACCAGCTTCCCAGGAGAAACCTAATTTTTCAATTGTTAGACATTAACCACCAGGAGACCTGGAATCATGGAATGATTTAAGTTGGAAAAGATCATTTATCTAACCATGATCGAGCACTGCCAAGCCAAGATCATGCGCCAAAGTGCCATTTTATTTCTTTTAAGGATAATATTCCTGGGCTTCTGGGCTGTGTTTGGGTGGTAAAATGATCAGCACCAGGGGGATGATTCTGTTACTGACCGACAGGGAAAGCCCCGTGTCCATGTCCAAACTGAGATCACTCGGAGCAGCCTTGGAGCTCAGTCCTGGGCTTCTGATTCCCAAAGGAATACAACAGGTATCAGATGGACCCTGCATGAATGGGGAGAGAGATAAGACCTTGGAAGGACGTAATTAAAAACCAGCCAAAGTAACACGGGAAAAGCCTAATCAAGCTCTTGGAAAAAGGAGAAAGCAGGGTGGAACCTGGGGTTGGACAGGCCCGGGTTCCTCAGCCAAGGGAAACGTCAGGGCAGCCAAGGCCAACCCAAAAATTCAACTTTGGAGCAGAATAAACTGGAGCACACACTGGCAACAACATTCTGGTTCCTCTACCAGCTCTTCGAGGGCAGGGTTTGCGATTTCAGCACGAGGACTGAAGACAAGAACTGAGCCCTCCAGAATGACGGATCTGGAGCATCAGATATGCAAAATGTTTGGTTAAAAACACCACAGGAAGGAGTATCAGAAACTTCCTGTTCTTTTAGCATTCAAGTTCTATCTTGATGGTTTGGGTTTTTTTGATTTCTCGTTGACTTGAAAGGAGAAATGCGAAGAGAAAGCCACTGATGAGCGATGACTTAACCAGGCCCTTTGTGCAGAGCTGAGGGCAGATAAGGACACCCTACGCATCAAGAATTTGTGAAAAGATGTTCCTACAGCACCAGTGCCCACCTCCAGGCCTCCTGCAGCTCTGCTTCTACAGCAGATTGTGGCAGATATCACCAGAAATCTCTAAGAAATCGAAGTTTTGGTTTTAATCGTTACAACCTCTCATTTCCTGAATGTCGCCGGTGGATCTGCTTGAAAATAATTCACATTTTCCATCAAGGCGAGGAGTTGTGTGGTCTGTACCACCCTACAACACCACACTGAGCAGCTTTTGCTCCCACCATTTGCTCCAAAACTTCTGTCCCATCCTTTCTGCTTGGATTTCATGACCCGCGCTCTCAGGCCAGGCCAGCTATCAGCTCCTGATCAGCCCAAAAACATTTCCTCTGGGCTCTGAATCATCCCTCAATTATTTAACTGCCTGCTCTTATCTCCTGTGCCGAGAATGGCTGTTTGGGGTTTTTGTAATGCTCACTGGAGAAGGTTTTTACTCTTTTTCTGCCACGATTCAACTGTTCTAAGCTGCCCAGGCCCATAAAATGCCAGGAGTAGGCTTTAGAATGGAATATTCACCTGGGTTGGGAAAGGATAGGGGAGCAGCCAAGGCAGCCAGTGGGAAAGCTTTCTTCCCTCAAAAAATATATATATAAAATTATTTCACACAGCAGATCATCTCCCTTGTGATCAGCAATGTCTCAAATGGTGCTCCAGGAGGTGGTGGAGGCTGGGGATGATCCCCGCCCAGGCTGGTGTCCGTGGTGTCCCTGCTGGGGGCAGTCAGGACTGGGACCAACCTTCCAATAAGTGATTCCTGAGTGTTGATCTCCAGTTCAATCCAGCAGCAATTAAATGCATAACCTAATATTAATAACTCAAATATTTATGTAGAAATATAATTACTTAAAGATCTGTGACCATGTTGAGGCTGACTTTGGGCAATTTCAAGGCCAATGTGGAAGAATGTGGCTGTTCCCATCCACCCGGAGATCCCACAAAACACAAAAATACTGCCAGCAGATAAACACTCTGATAGGGGGCATGACAAATAACTCACCCTGGTATCAGTGGAGGTTTTGCACAACAGGGACACGATTCTGTTGGAATTAATGACTTTTTAGCCCTTTCCAATGGATTTCCAAGTGCTGAGATGAAGGATTCCTGTAATTACCACCTGGCACAGCCCGGAGTTCATCACCCATTGCCAAAAAACACCTGGAACCTCTCTTTGTGCTGCTTCTGAGCCATCATTCTGTGCATTAGAGAGGTGCAGCTCACTCCAGTCAGTGCCACTGGTGGATTCGGGTCTTTTCCCAACTTTCTTCAAGCTCCCTGAAATAATTTTTATGAGATTTTGTTTCCATTTGGCCACACTCTTGAGAATCTGCAGATATAAATCACCCCAGCACAGCTCTGTCTGTTTAGTCTGTGTCTGTCTGTGCATCAAAACCCCGCTGGCTTTGTAAGGTCAGGCTCAGGAGCGACCTTGCACTGACCCGAACCCCAGCCCCTTCTCGGGAGAGTTCAGACTTCTGTGCAAACTCTCTGCAATCTTGGAGATTTTTGGCTGCCTCCTGCTCCCTGCAGACCCTACATCATCAAATTTGGCCTTTTTTGGCCGTCTGAGGCCCTCTGAGTCACATCAGCTCTACTTCTGTCGAGCTTCCAGGCTGACAACTGATTTCTGCTTTATCTTATAATTAATCCATCAACATTCAAGTCTCTCCATTTCTTCAAAAATCAAATTTCAGCCTCTCATCCCTGCTTTCAAATATTAGAACAGAATTATAAAAGCATCAGGCAGATGTTTTCCCAGCTCCGAACCTTTCCCTGCAGGAACCACAAGCCATTAGTTCAGCTGAACGCTTGGCTTGCCTCGTTATTTATTTAGTTGTGCTTTATTCCCATTATTCTTTCTCTGCTGTGTTTTCCTTCTGATTTTTCCCACAATGCTTTTCCCTGAGGCGTAGCAGGGCTCCATGGAATGGGAGCATCAGTATTTAGCTTTTATTTTCGTTTTCCAGACAGATTTGGGAAGGAGTAGCTGGTCCAGCAAATCCCTAGGGCTGTGTCAGCATGAGCACCTGGCTCATCCCTGCCATGGATCAGCTCCCAGAACTTCTGGCTCTCCCCAGCCACTGCCAGGAGCAACAGGTGGCAGAATCTGCCTATTTTCCATGTCCCACTGCTCTCTTCCAAAGAGAGGGAAGAACAAATTCCAAAAAGCTACAGAAAGCTGGGAAACATTCAGCCTTCCCTGTGCAGGTTGTGGTGGTGACCACTGGCACCATCCGAGGTTTGTGGGGACACAGGTGCCACCACCTGCAGCTTCAGCTGGCAGGGAAAGGCAGTTTCTTCTGAAAAACCCTCATGAGGCCCTAAAAAACCCCACCAAACTTGTGGCAATGCCCCATTTAACAGATATGGTTCTCCCCCTGCCCCCAGATCTTTTATCAGCTTCAGCAGAGTTTGGGACCTGCCTAGTGACAAGGCCCGGAAATCCTGATATCAACTTGCTCTGAAGATCAGAGTTCCTTTGCGCAGAAACCAACATTTTCCTCTGTTTCCTCCCACTCCCCTGGACCACAGGAGCTAGAGATGTCCCAGCTCTTTTCCACTCCCACCAATGCCTTGTCTGGTCTACTTTGGCTCAAGCAATTTGCCCAAAACTCTTGTCTTTGCCATAAAAACCCCAAACCCTAATTGACCTTTGCCCTAAAAACCCAAACCCTAACTGGCCTTTGCCATAAAAAACCCGAACTCTAACTGGCCTTTGCAGAGAATTGAGGATTTTCATGAGGCTGTGTTTCCAAAAGGATTTTCCCAGGCTGGCAGCTTGGATCTCCCAAAGTTTGGCAGCAGCACGCTTGGGTCACTGTATTAATTAGCTGATTTTCTATGGAAGTTATTTTTATCCATCTGTGTGGTCCCACTAGGAAACATTTTCCTAATACCTGTCATCTGTCCAAGACAAACATGTTCACTAATACGGGAATTGCATGGAATAGCACAGAATTTGTTTCCTCTTTTATTCTTTCAGGCAACAATAACACCCGAAATAGCTCCTAAGTTGTTTGTTAAAGAAATAATAAATTTTTCTTTCTGCCAACTTTCCCCCCTCCAGCTGAGGGCAACCAGTGTTCATACAGGAGGGGTTTCTGGGACACACTGCAGGCAGGACCGGTGATTAATTCCTCATGCACTCGTTTCAGCTCCCCTTCCTGTGGAGGAAGGGCTGCTTTGTGTGATGATCCGGATGGAGATGGAGCTGTCCCTGGTGGTTTGGGATTCCCAGCTCAGCTCTGAGGGAGCTCTCAGAGATCCCTGCTCAGCCCAGGCTTCACCTGCTCCAATCCTGCCATGCTCCAGCCATTCCTTCACTGTCCTTTTCCAATCCCAAAGGCTCTTTGGGTTTTTCCAATGACTTTGCATTTACCCCCCACCACTGCAGCGAGTGTTCGCTCTGCTCTCACTTTACAGCACAGTGTAAAGGTTGGAGAAACCCCACTCCAGGTAAAGCTGCACTGGATGAGCCATGGGATGACATCACTTCTGCTTGTGCCCCTCTGGGCTGGTACCTCCTTGTGGGAGTGGCCCTGGCACCGTGTCCTGGATTAATCCCAGCCTCACACAGCCTCTGGCTCCCTCCTGGTGGGATGGGGGAGAGCACTGGAACGGTAAAAGTGGCAAAAACTGTGGTTGAGGAAACCCTGTATGGAAATAACTCCGTGCCGTTGGTCTGTGATGGGGACGGAGACGGTCCAGCCAGGACGGGGTGAGCGTCTGCTGGTGTGAGGGTGGGGAAGGAGGGCGAGTTCAGCAGAAAACGGAGGAAATCTGTGGCTTCCAGGGAAATTCCTGCCAGCCTCATCCCTGGAGATGAGCTGAGCCGAGGAATGTTGTGACTCAAAGGGAAGCACAGAGTTTAGCTGGAACCAGACGGATCCGACCGGGAACATTCGGACACGAGTGAGAGACTGAGGGGAAACCACGACAGCAGCAGAAAGAAACCCCACAGAGGTCCGTCCGTGGCACAGCACGGGGAGAAACCCAGGAGCTGCCTCCCAGCAAGGAGCGGCTGGAGCAGGCAGGGGCAGAGCTCTGCAGCACGAGAGCCCCGAGGCCTTCAGCAGGGCACTCCCCGCACTATTCCTCGGGAGAGCTGTCAGCTGACAGCTCCCAAACTTCTTCAAGGTATTCCCAAAATTTCAGCTAAGGGCAGCAGTGGGGAATTTCCACCTTAGCTCCTGGATGAAGGGCGTGTCCCAAAGTGCTGTTCCACACTGGAAATGTGAATTAGTGGAGGAGGAAGTCAGAACACACAGAGATTTGCATTAAACGTCTTGCACTGGGTTCTTCCTCCCAGTTTTATGAATCACCACCACTTCTTTATGCATTTTTTCTGTAATCTTGATCCATTCGACACCTTAACAAAAAGGATTGTGGTATCAACCTTGTCCCTGTCTCCCTCTAAGGAAATCTTTCCTGCCAGCTCTGCAAAAGGGGCTGATGAAATCCTGCTTTATGGCTGAAATTACTGTCCACAAGGAATAAACATTCCATTAGTACTGCTTTATCCCTCATTTGCACTCATTAAAAGGTAATTTCCTTTTCTGCCCTGAAAATTGAGAATAATGGCAATAAAACAAACAGGATGATAATTTCCTTTGCTGATGAGTTCTTTGAAAAGGTGAAAAGCGGAAACTCATGTTCTTGAGAGAGAGGCAGGGTACACCCAGGTCGCACATCCACACCTGAGCCAGCAGGGACAGGGCTGGCCCTTGCCAATTCCTGCTTCTCCAGCATGCAGGATCTGCTGTTTCCCGTCAGGAAGGGCATGGGGAAGGTCAGCCCAACGCTTCTGGGCAGGCTCCTGCTGCTTCCCTGCCAGTGGAGCTCTGGCCGTGGCCGTGGCTCGGTGGCAGTGGGAGCTGTGACAGGTCACTCCTGCCCTCCAGACTCTGCCCTTTGTCACCCAATCCCTCCTCATACCTGCAAATACTTCACTGGCATCTCCTTCTCCCTTTTCCAGCCTGGAGAGACAATCATTCAGCTGGGTTTGACTTTGAAGAGGAGCTTCTTGAACTCCTAGAGCAGAGGGAGAGGAGGAATTGCAGAGAACTTCAGAGAGGAATCACAAAAGGTGCTGAAGAAATGCATATTCTCTGAGAAGGATAAAGATAGGAAATGATGTCAAGTCAGATGTCCAGGCAAGGAGACCCTTCATGAGGGGAAAACCAGGACATCTTGGGTGAAGATCTGACAGGAACTGTTCTGGTGTCTCAAACAACCCAAGAGAAAATAAAACCAAGGTAAAGCACGAGAAGAGCAGCCCGGACTGTCAGTAGCAGAGCCATCAATCAGCCCAGGGATCAGGATGGCAGCTGGCGCCATCAGGACCAGATAACAGGATAACTACCGAGGAACAGGAATCAGGACCTGGTTTGTAGGACCAAACTGCAGAGTTATTTGCAAGGAAAATTGTCCTCCTTCAATTTCCCTGAAATCTTCAAGCGTGTTAAAAAAACTTCCTAAAAATACAAGATATTCAGATGATGTCATTTCCCTGGGCCCAGAGAAGCTGTGGCTGTCCCATCCCTGGAAGTGTCCAAGGTCAGGTTGGATGGGGCTTGGAGCAACCCGGGATAGTGGAAGGTGTCCCTGCCCTTGGCTGGGATGAGATGAGCTTTAACATCCCTTCCAACCCAAACCAGCCTGTGGTTCTATGAGATGGCAAGGGAAGAGTGCTGGAAACCCTCATGGATCAAAAGTGAAGTGCTTCAGGCAGAAGAAAACTGAAATTTTCTTACATATTGCTGAATTCTATTTAAATTCAGTCACTGAGGGAACGTCTTGGGTTGCAATATGTAACCAAAAATGTGTATTCTAATTTCATCTGTTGAAACCGGTTAGAAGATATTTTTTATCTCTTGTAANAGCAGCTGGTTTTTCCACTGGATTCCCCAAGGAAGACTGGACCCATCCTGTCACCACAGGACCCTTCTACAGGACCACCTCTGCTCCAACAGAGCCACATCTGCCACTCCAGGAGGATTATTTTGGGCTGCTCCCCACACCCTGACCAACAGGGTGTCAGGTTGTATTCTGACTCTGTCAGAGTTTCTGGGATTATTTCTTGTTGTACTTTCCTCTGTACCACTACCTTTGTAGTTTGTAATTATTCTTAGTAAAGAACTGGTATTCCTATCCCTACGTCTTTGCCTGAAAGCCCCATAATTTCAAAATTATAGCAATTTGGAGGAGGGGGGTTTACATTCTCTATTCCAAGGGAGGCTCTGGTTTCCCCTGGCAGTCACCTGTCTTCTAAACCAAGACAGGGAAAAAAAAGGAAGAGAAATTCCTCAGCTGTAAAGGGCACTGTAATCACTGTGGGGAGCTGGGCACAGCCTTCAAACAAAGGTGTAGCACAAAATAAACAGCTTATGGAAAAATACCGGGAGCCAGCTCCCAGCAAACAGAAATTGATTGGGAAAGCTGTGTTTGTTCTGTTTGTGGAGGCACCGGGGGGTTCAAAGAGGAGCCACCAGCCATGGGGAGGTAAAGATGAACTGATTAAATGAGAGAGCTGATGAAAGATTCCAGCACCTTCCCCATGGCCAGTGAAACTGGGCACGGCCAGGGCCAGATAGCCCATCTCAGCATCCCACCTCCCGCAGAAAAGGAGTTTCCTGCTGTTTTCACAGAATGGGTGGCACAGGGGAAGCTCTCACCAGAAGGGTGGTGCCCTGGGAAATGGAGGGTTCATCTTATCTGTCCCCAAGTTATTGTGAAATTTCAAGCTGCTGAGAAAAGTGTGGAGAGTTTGCATAGTTTGTGCTCTTGCAGCTGCTGGCTCTGTTGTATCACTGTGGCAGGCAAGAAAAAAAAGCAAATGCAGCAGAAGCTGGGAAATAGAATCAGAGTTGTAAAAGATAATAGAAGTTGTGAAGTACAGCAGAAGTTTTAAACCACAAAGCTGCTATGAAGAGTCCCTGGCAAAACCCACTCCCTAAAATCAGATACAAAAATGAATATTTACACATTAAGTCCAAGCACAAATTATATGAATTACCACCCAGCCCAGTCCCTATTTCCAAGGACTTCCTCCGGCTTTGGCAGAGGCTCTCCCCAGTGTCTCCAGGTGGGGAGGAGAGCACCGGGCTGCCTTCCCTGCACCATCCTCAGGCGGGAACGGCAGTGCCAGGGCCCTGCAGCACCTGGAATTTCAGCTGCTTTATCCTTCCGCAGCTCTCCATGGCTTCAGGAAGCGCCGAGGGGAACGGCAGGGTTGGTGGGACGGGCAGTGAACCCTCCTGGCTGATCAGAAACCGAGGCAGAGCCCGTGCCTTTCATTCCCCGATTCCCTGTGCTGGCTGCGGGCACAGGATCGGCGCCCGCACGCCTGGAGCTGTGCTCGGCGTTCCCGTGGCTGGGGATGAACCCGTTTGTGTCCCCCACAGTGGCTGCGGGATGCTCCTCTGCTCCTCACCGATGCCTCGTGAGGAAAGGTCCCAAAGCAGGGAAGAGCTTGGCTCCAGCCCCACGTCCCGCCCGGAGAACAATGAGGAGCGGGAGCGCGGCGTCAGCGGCGCCAAATCTCGGTGTCCCCGGCAACGCCAACACAAACACGCCCGGGATAGCCCCGTCCAGCCGTGCCAGGGACATCCTTTCTGGGCTCAGAGGGTTTTTCTCATGGGTAACCTGTGCTGGCTCACGTGGCGCCCAGACAAGCCCGCGATCGCTCCCTGTAATCTGCTCCAGCTCCAGCCTGTGTCTGAGGAAGTGTCTGGGACTCAGTTTCCACTCAGGCCATCAGTTTTTCCAGACAGCTGAAAGTTAATGGGTACCATGATTCAAGTGAGTAATCCTTGTGAAACCAGCTCTGGGGGAAGCTGCCCAGCAAAACAAATCGCGTGGCCCCAGCTCTGACGTGGAGCCGAACACGAGGTGCTCTGTATAAAAACCAGGAATCCATCCAAGGGAAACGGCACATTTCGGCTCTGCTGAGACATCACACAGGGTGCAGGGATGCAGAAAACTATCCCCGGCTGCTTCTTGCAGCAAATGTAAGTATTTTTCCTTTTCAACTAAGGAATAGCACTTCATTAGTCGGGATATTTAGTGCTAATCTGCCTTTCTAATTTGTTCTCCTCCTCTGTATATTCTTTGACACCATTCCAGGAGGAACTTTGAACAGAATTACTTGTTTAAGAGCAGGAGGTATTTTTGGGTACCCCTCAGACTGCAACAGTGTACTGATGACAAATGAGGAGTTATTATTAACTGGAATTTGGGAAGTGTGTCAGGAGAGATTTCTGTGGAGATAAAAAAATAGCACACTGAAAACGCCAAGTGTTGGTTCAGGAAACCTTTTGTGAGCTTGAACTGGGATTTCATCTGACCAAAAACTGTCCAAGTGTCCCTGTCCAAGTGCAGGAATCCTCCTGTGGGTGATCTGAACCCCAGGCCACAAGAGCTGCTTTGAAAACTGTAAATAAATGGGTGAAGCTCAGGTTTCCACCTTCACTGAGTGTGGCCATTCTGGAAACACTCAGGAGACAGCTCCCCACTCCTGTTCCCATCCCAGGTGTGATCCCACCTGCCCAGGTGCAGGCAGAGGGAAGGGTTTGCTCTCTCCTCACCAAATCTCTTTGTGGGCTGGTGGGATTTCCCAGCTGGAGGAAGCCGTGGATGGGGATCCTGGCAGTGGGAGCTCGGGTGAGCCACACAGGAGGAGCCTGTAGGTTCGGCCCCCTCCTGTGCTCTCTTCATACACTTGCTCTTCACCCAAAATTACCTTTCTGTCACCTGTGCAGGGGCTGTGTCTGACCAGTGCCATGCCCAGGGTGCTCTCTGGCTCCAGTTTGGCTACAGGAGCAGGGACTGTACCCTCACAGCATCCTCGTGGGGCGGGCAGCATTCCCGGCCTCCTCCTGCCACAGCCCAGCCCGTGTCCCCATGGAGGGTGTGCACTGGCAGTGCCAAAACTCTGCCAGGGGCCTCTGGAGCTCTCCATGAAGGGAGCTCCAGCACCTGGAAACATCTCCCAGCTCTGCTTCACTCACAGGAGCAGATGTATCCAAACGGCACTCGGAGCAAGTGTCAGCAACTGGGATGTCTCTTCCTTATCAAACACGTGCAAGTGCCTGTGTGGTGACCCACAGGCTGCCCCTGATCCCCGCCCCTCGGCCCGGGGTGTCACCTGCTTTCTCACACTGTGCCCAGATTCCTTTGGAGGCACGAGGACAATCCCTCTCCGGCTGGGTGGGGCGCCCATGGGAGATAAACATCTCGATCTCCGGAGGCAAAGGAGGAAGTCAAACCTCACTCTGCTGCATTCTGGATGCCAGTTTTAACCCCTAAATTATAGTGTGGAAGAGGCGGAGGGAGCAGGAGGGAGCCCTGACAGCGATTCTGCCTCGAGGGGCAGCCGTGGAATAAAGAGACAGACACCTCTGATGGGTCCCACAGAACGTGGGAAGGATCTTCCAGCCACAAGCTCCAGTTCCTTTCCAAAGGACACTGTGGTGGTCAGAAAAATGCTGGCAGCACTATGGAAAATGCTGAAGTTTCAAGAAGAGAGGATGAGAGAAACACTCTGAGCTCCTCAGGGTCCTGCCCTGGGCACCTCCTCCAGCTTCTCTGGCTGCTCCTGATTCCTAACGCTCCTCCTTGGACTCATCACCAAGCCCTGGGGTAAGGTAGGACCCAAAGTCCAGAAGCTCTGAGTTCAAATGCTCCCCATGGACAAGATCAGCTGTAAATCCAGCCCTTGGGTGGTGGTCTTAAAACGAGCAATGATCTTTATCAAGGCATATAATTTATCTCCTCCAAAATACAGTTAATGAAAATGGACACAGAAATAGATTACGAGAAAAAAAAAAAGACAGGAGATTGTTAATGTACCTTTCAAAGGAGTAACTTGCTTGAAGGTAACAAGACAAATCAGGATTCAGCTGTACCTGTCGTGGCTTGGTTCTCCTCCACTTGGAGCTGTGGACTTGTTCCACGTTGCGGATTCAGGGTCTGTTCCATTAGATCGCAATTTCTTTGGTGCTCTGTATCAAACCAAAGGGTCAAACCAATCATGGAGTCATTAAGGTTGAAGAAGACCTCTAAGATCATTTGCTTTTGCCACAAAATGCAGAATAATTTTTCCACTTAATCACTGTGGGAAGTGAGGGTAGGGTGAGCTGACTCAGCTGAAATACAGGGAGAGATCTTTTCCTACTTCTTCCCTGAAGTATTTCATCTGCGAGTCAGATCAGACACTCCAACGACAAAGGAGAACAGGCACACGTGAATCTCAGATGAGTCAACCTGGTACCAGTCAAGTCTCTACAAGCAATGGGAATCCCAGTCTCAAAAAGCTGGCTCCATACCTCTCATGGGAATCACTGGGGATTATCATTTTCCCATCATCCCAGCAAAATTAAACCCAGGTGATGATTTAAGCAAACACCCAGACCTGCTGGGTAATGCCTTGGAAAAGCTCTGCAACACCAGCTCCAAGGCGCTGACATTGGGAATTCTGGGAATTTATGTAAGGAGATAATTGCTCAATAGGAGAGAAATGAAATCGTTACACCCGGCTCAATCTCTGAGGCTCAGCCTCCTTGAAACTTCTTCAGTGACACCTTTTTTGAGCTGTTGGCCTCAAAACTGGTCATACACCTCAGTCAAGGCCTAAATTCTGCTGAGTATTCCTTCTTGCAGTTCATGAAAACCACAGAACCTGAGATCTCTGCAGAGCCCCACCTGACACATCATTCCTCAAATTCCTGAGGATGAGCCTTCCCATGATTTCCCGTCCAGCTGTGTATGACTTCACTGTAGCTTCACCTAGGCCACATTTCTTACCTTGCTCCTCCCTCAAAATGCCTCGTGAAATGATATTGAAACTCTTCAGAAAATCCAAGCTATGTGGCCCTGGCTGGTTCCCACCAGGATTGATCACCCTGCTACAGGAGGAAGCTGGGCTCAGTCAATTTGCTTTATCTGTGAGAAACCCGCATTGTTCTTCCTTATCTCCTCTCCCCTATTTAGATAACAATTTCCTTGTTTATTTATTAGAACTGAATTCGTAGATGATTTTATTATTTTCTAGGAACTGCAGCTTATCATTTTCTGGCTCCTCCCTTTCAGGGACAGGGATAATTCACACTTACACCCTTTCAGTGCAATATTACACAAATTATGCTGCTATCTAAAAATACCCGGGCACTTTACAAACTTCATTCCTGTTTAAGATATAAGTGTGTAAATACAAGCTCAGATCCTGAGCTGGCATCATGTCCAAGCAGTTCTTGACACTGGAATGTGCCTGTACAAGTGCAGGTCCATCATAATTTGCCTGGAATCTATTCCGCTAATTTTACATTTAATCACTGGGGTTTTTTTATATGTATTCCAGGTATTCCTCCCTGACTGGCATTTCAATGAAGAGAGACCACATGAAAGATCTCAGAAGGTATCTGGCACTGAAATATATCCAATACCTCGTCCTGTCTTCCTCCAATGCTGTCAGCACCCTCCTGGGGCTGCTGGGCAGTGTGTACACTATGATCCTCCTGCAGTCTGCCAAGGTCTCCTCCAAGTCCACTGCGGTCCTCATTTCCAGCCTGGCCCAGGCAGACATCCTGGTTTTCCTTAGCCTTGTTTCTGATGTGGTTTTGGGGAGTTTTGGTGCCGGTGTCTCTCCCGCAGCCTCGGCCCTGGTGCAGATCCTCCTCACGGCCAACGCCCACGTCAGCTGTGTCCTGCTCAGCTGCGTGGCCTTCGAGGCCTATCTGATCACCTTCCTGCCCTCGGAGTCACGGCCCCTACGGACAGTCAGGAACGCCACACTGATATCCAGGGTGATCTGGACGCTGGTGGCTGCAGAGTGTGCCCTGTTCCTCATGGACGACCACCTGAGGGCCAGCGGCGCCTCCGCTCCCTCCCACGGCCCTCTGGGGCTCCTGTTCCAGCTCTCCAGCATGGCCGCGGCCCTGCTCAGGTCTCTCAGCTACCTCCTGGGAATTCTGCTAAGGATTATCAACGTGTACATCTACTACAAGATATTTTTCAGCATGTCTCCCAGGTCTAGACTCAAATCCAAGTAGGGCATGTTCCCTCTGGGGATGCCGGAACAACACATGACTCTTCAACGCAATTCCAAACCATTTGGAAATTGCTCAATAACCATGACCAAGGCTCACCAGGGAGTTTAAACCTTCCTGATTCCTGGTGCTGTTCAGTTGTTATTGAGGAGAGTTTGGGGCTGAGGAGCCCCTTGGCATGGAGACACCAGAGCTGCTGTGTGTTTATTTAGACTTTATTCACTGTACAGGTGAAACAAAAGACACTTCATGGTCGTAAATCAACTCCACTGTCTTTTTCTATAAGAAGGCTGCTTAAAGGCTTCCTCAGGGGTCTGTTGAGCCAACAGTTGTGTAGTTGTTTACTAAAGACTGCATCTATGTCCTGAAATATTCCTAACTCAGGTGACCCCCAGGCTCAGCAGGTGGGATGGAGAGACAAGGTGAGCACCGAGATGTCCAATGTGGGCTCGTGGCATCAGCCTCACCTGGAGAGTGCCCAGGACAGAGCAGGGCTGAGCTGCCACACCTTGGAACATTCCTGGAGCTGTTCTTGGGAGGCTGTCACAGCAAAGCAGGAAACAGCTTCTCCCACATCCTTCTTCAGGAATAAAGAGGTGGAAAGCTGGGATGCAGCTATTCAATTCAGTCCTAGGAGAGAGAGTTTGAGAACTCACCTGTGTGGAGGGTTCCATGTGCTGCATCCAGAGGCATCTCCAGTGATTCCATGGCCATGGGTTTAGAGGCAGGGCGGGATTTGATGGGATTTGCAGAGCTGTCCCTCGTCCTCTGGCAGTGGTGTGGAAGAGCACGGCCACAGATGTCCCTCTGACCACACTGGGGTTTGGGTGGATGTGTGAGAGCTGTTCCCAGCTGGTGATTCCTGGGATTTCCTCAACAGTCTGGGATTTTATCAGCAAAGCACAAAGTGCTTCAGATACCTCTGACAGTGCCCAACGCACACATGGCAATGGGCACTTCCAAATCCTCCTGACTTCACGTGGGAGACACCCTCCAGCTCCAGGTACAGACTGTGACGAGGAGAGACTGAGCTTCTGCCAAACATTCTATCATCCCCAGATCTTTCTGCCATTCCAGATCTTTCTGCCATCCTCTGATGATTCTGCCATTCCAGATCATTCTGCCATCGCCAGATGATTCTGTCATCCCCAAATCCTTGTGCCATTCCCAGATCTTTCTGCCATCCCCAGCTCATGGCTGCGGCACCAGCAGCAAGTGCTGAGTGCTGACTTTGCCTCTCAGGAGACTCAAAAGGAAGCTCTGCCAAGGGCTGGGGATCAGTAAAAGCAGAGCAGAAATGTAATCAAGTCAATTAAACCCTTGGATGAACATTCCCAAACAAAGCTGATCCCGTCAGCAGGAAGGATGTCCTAATAACTTGATGCACTGTGATAACCTGTTCTTGTTCCTGAAGCCTGAAGCGAGACACTCTCAGGAGAGACAAAATGTTACTTGAAGTGCTGTAATTAATAAAAATCTATTTTGTTAAGGCCTGGGCATTATTTATGTATTTTTGCTGAGGTTCTGCTAGAGACATCTAGAGGAGATGATTATTTTGTTACAGCCCGTGTTGGCAAGGTTTTTCCAGTGAACATTTAGACCACATTTGACTCCTTGATTGGCAAAGAGGGACAGACAGAACCCAGTGACACCGGGGGATGTTCTATATCCTGTCCTATCTCAGCAAATTCACAGTTTTGCTGTGGTGCCGTTCCTGGCAGCTGGTTCCCACCAGCCCCACTTCTGGTCACCTTTGCAGATGGAGAGGAAACAAAACCCTGCACAGGATGATCAAACTGATAAATGGAGGAGTTCCCCCTGTCAGCAGACAGCCACCAGAGAAGACCCAGGGGCTGCTGGTGGTTTTGCTGTGCTGCTCATGGGTGCTGTGGGGAGAAGCCCTTCCTGCTGTCCTCCAGGTCCAAGAGCTGCTCTGTACCCCTCCCCAGCAGCAAGGGGAGGAAGTGATTTCCCAGGAGAATGAGCAGGCTTTGGCTTTTCCCTGGGCTGGTGCTACCTCTGCACATGGAACAGCTCTGGTTGGACTCGGTGATCTTGAAGATCCCTTCAACCTTGATGATTCTCTGATGACCCAGTGTCCCTCCTGGCAGCAGCTGAGGTTTGCGGCAGTGCTCAGGCTGAAAGGGAAGGAGATGCTCCACAAGGAAATTCTGGGACAGAACACCAGCCCCTGAGAGATCTGCATGGCTGGGACACCCAAAGCACTTTGCAGTCAAGGACAGACCCTTCATTCCCTTTGTTCACATCCTCATCTGAAGTTTCCAAATCCTTGCAATAAAGAGGGCTTCTCTACAGCTCAACAAAAACACACGAGCTATTTTTATTTTCCACTTGGATATGATTCCCTGAGTGGTTTTGGCTGGCTTCTGGTGCTTGATGGAGCTGTGGCTGTGGGGCCAGGTCATTCTCTGCAAAACAGCTCAGAATCTGTCTTTGCCATGAGCTTGGAGTCACAATGTCATGGAAAGGTTTCGGCGGGAAAGGATCCTTAAAGTTTATTTAATTCACCCCCTGCCATGGGCAGGGACACCTTTCAGTAGCCCAGGCTGCTCCACGCCCCAGGACACTTCCAGGGATGGGGCAGCCACAGTTTCTCTGGGCAACCTGTGGTTATCTTGGAGCTATTTCCTGCACCAAAGCCCCCAGTCCATCCTCTCCAGGACCACAAAATGCTTTTCTGGGGTGCAGGGAGAGGCACCCATCCCTCTGCAAAAGGGCATTCCAATGGAAGCAGGGATGGGCAGGACACAGCTGGCATGGGGGAGCTGCAGGAAGGCGTTTTCCTCTCACAAGAGGCTCTCCCAGGACATTTGTGTAAACTACTTTGCCTCTTGGAAGAAAAGTGGTTTAGATTTCACTGCTTGTGAGTGTCAGCCAGGACTTGCATCACTGTGGCAGCACCATGTGAGCAGAAAGGTGAAATAAAAGAATTTTCAGAACAGATACGTAATGATGCCCATGAAAGGGGAATTCCCATGTCATAGGAATGACCAAAATCCTTAAATTATACAGCTGAGGTTACACAGCATGTTTACCTTACTTAATGATTAAGGCAAGAAGGGAACTTTTCTCCTACTTTTGCTGGGAAGCCTTTCCAAGAAAGTTTGATAATAGTCCAGGGAGAAGGAAACACTGGGTCAGGAAGGTATTTTTCTACAACTAGAAAAATTCTTAGAGTCATTTTTAGAGTAATTTTTAGAGATGAGTTTTCTGAAGCACCGATAATCCAAACACTTGGATTTAGACCTCTCACAAACCGCAGAGCAGATTGAACTGAGGAGATGGGTTTGCTCCCTGCAGTAAATCACAGTGTCAGAAGACATGGAATATTTTTGGGAAATATTGCTCTTTTGAGGTCAAAATTCCAGAAAATTAGGGGCAGTTTGGTTTCTTCTAACAGATGCTGGCCCCATTTTCTTGAATTCACAGCTGTTTCTCCAAATGCCATTTAAAGGACCTCTGGGGCTGTTTAATAACGAAACCAAGCGCTCTCGAAAGTGCAAGAAGGTGTTTGGCCCCGGGCAGAGAGCAGTGAGTGGCTCTGGCCACCCCAAGGACACGCCGTGTCTGACACGTCCCGTCTGGGCGGTTTTGGCTCTTGTTCCTGTTCGCGGCATCATTCCTGGAACCGCTCCTGGCCGGGGACCGCGGCTCTCGCTTGCACATCGTGCCCTCTGCTGGGAGAGAGACGGAGCAAACCAGCATGAAGGAAAATCCTGCTTCGCTCTGGCACCTGCCGGAGGCTTTGGACAAAAGCAGGCAGGCACAGGACAGGGGGAATGGCTTTGGGATGAAGGAGGGCAGGGTGAGATGGGATATTGGGACGGAATTCCTGGCTGTGAGGGTGGGGAGGCCCTGGCACAGGGTGCCCAGAGAAGCTGTGGCTGCCCCTGGATCCCTGGCACTGTCCAAGGCCAGGCTGGACGGGGCTTGGAGCACCCTGGGACAGTGGGAAGTGTCCCTGCCCATGGCAGGGGGTGGGACCGGATGGGCTTTAAGGTCCCTTCCCAAGGGATCAATCTGTGGCACAGGAGGCAGCAGGTCACAGTCAGCTCCACACCTGGTAGCCAAACACATCTTTCAGTGGCTACACAATCCCCCTTTATTCAGACCTGGTTTTGGGACCTCTCCCTTGCACGGTGCAGCTGTGCCACCCCCCTAGGGGCTGTCTGTTCACTCCTTTGCCCCCAGGGTGCTTTGAGCCAGGACAAGCCATTGCCACACGGAGGCAGCCAGAGCCCCGCACCGCCTTGCAGCCCTCTGGCTCAGGCTCCGGCCCCGCTGGAGGTACCCTGGGTGGATATTTTACAGCATAATTTGGGAAAACAGGATTGGGGGTGCAGGGGCGGCTCCGGAGGCTGTTCCTGGAGAGCTGAGCTTTGTGTTCACACACACAGGGCTGCGAGGATGTGACGGGAATGGACAAGGACTGTCACTGGGGGTGACAGATTGAACATTTTGATTCCTTCCTTTCCCTCACACTGACCCTCATGTTTTCCTGAAATTAGGCTGGACAGGCATCCAAACCAGAAGCATCTGCTTCTCCTTTTGGCGTCAGCAGTGTAAATAAATTGCATTTGTGATGTTTGGATTCCATAAATCTATTGCTCTTGGCTTTTCCCTGAGTGTGCTGAGGAGCAGAGGGACGGAGTCCCGGGCTCTGATCTGTCTCCAGGCACACGGAAGTTTGTTTACAGAGCCGGGTGATCATGGGGAAGTGTGGGACCCTGCCTGTCCCTCACAGGAACTGTCATTTCCCCCAGTCCTCTGCAGAAGCAGCTCCTGGAACAGCAGCTGGAGCTCCCAGGGGCTGCGACTCCCAGTGCCCAGATGCCACTGGCCACCACAGAACGGTTCTGTTGGAAAGGGCTTTAAAGGCCATTTAATCCCACCCCCTCCATGGGCAGGGACACCTTCCACGAGAGCAGGCTGCTCCAAGACCCGTCCATCGCCTTCCCGTGCAGCTCCAACCTCATCACCCCGGGCTGCCTCCTCTGGCACATTCCCCAGCCCAACCCGTGCTGTTGCCACAGTGGGGAGCCAGAATCCTTCGGGAAGGGCTTTGTCTGCCCAGCACAGCCCTGTCCCAGAGTGGGCTACATCCCTCCTGGAATTCAGAAATGATGATCTGGGGCACCCGACCTCCTGCCAGCTCCAAGCCCTGGCAGGACTGAGTTTGTTCCTGTTTGCTGCAAACCTGAGTTTGGTGGAAAACCCAGCACCTCACTGGTTTAAAACTCAGAGCAGATGCATCACCACAGGAGGGACCAAACAATTTTTTAAAATGGATTTTAGTTAATTTCTTTCTTCTTTAATTTTTTAAAACAGTGGGGTAGGAATATTTATTCCCTCAACTTTCCTAGGTGAGCCATGAAAACTCTCCAGCATCTTCCCCTAAGGATTTTTAATGGGCATGAGAACACCAAAAAAAGGCATTTTCCTTGTAAACACCGTGGTTTGCTGGAATTCACCCCAGAACAGAACCCCCACTGAAGTGGTCACACTATAAGCAGACACTTTACCATGGTTTACATTTTCAGATGGAGGGAGATGCAGAAGCACAGGAGATTTTCCTGTGCCTGCTAAACAAAACCAGGGGATGTGAATGCAGGTGGACACCGATCTTGGGGCTCCCCTCAGGGCTGGTTTGGGGATCTCCAGGCCTTGCGGACCTCCAGGGCTTGCAGACCTTGATCCCACCTGGCCCCAGTTCTGCTCCTTGTTACTTTCCTTAAAATCCCCTATACCTTGTAGACATCAGAGCCATGACCTGGCAGCTTTTTTCCAGTCTCCTTTTGTTATGATGGGCTGTTTGCCCAGGTAACTCCAAGGAAGAGGAGGAGGAGAAGGAGGAAGAGATGCAAACCTAATTTTCTTTCTGGGCTGGAAGGTGAGTTATGCTTGAGACTACCCCACCTGAGCCTGGGAGTATTTTCTGCCCAGTTTTCAGTCTCGGTGCTCCAAACCTCACTGCTGATCACCTACATGAGAAAATGCAGATTTGCCTGTTCTGTGGCTGATCCAGGATGCAGGAGAAGCTCAGCCCCAGGAACACACGGATACTGCAGTGTGGAGGGATGTCATTCCAAGGGCGAGCTTTGCCCAAGGAGATAAATAAAAAAGAAAGGGAAAAACATCAAAAGGAGAGGGATTTTCTGTGAGGAAAATGGGCTTTTCTCTGAGGAGGCTGCAGCAGGAATGAGAGGCAGAAGGCATCGGGAGCCTCGTGGAGCTGCTGGCCTTGCATCCAGGCAAAATTTGCTCCTCGCTGAGGTCAAAAGTTGTATTTGCTTTTGAGAAAAGCCTCGGAGCTGCAGCTCCTTAATCCAAGAGCAACAACCCCGCGTGTCCCGGGGAGGAGGGAGGAGGGAGAGCATTTCAGGCTGAAAGTGAGATGGAATAACTGCAAACTCCCACTCGTGCAACCTCCCCTCCCAGCGGGGTGAAGCTGCCAGGACCTGCTGTGCCAAGTCTCAGAGGCAGCTGCCAGGACCTGCCGTGCCAGGACTGAGACGTTTTCATGCCAACCGGTGCCAAGAGCCAAGGAATCAGGGATTTCTGACACCAGGGCTGGATGCTTGGCCACAAGGAGCTGCTCTCCCGGGCATCCCAGTGCTCCAGAGGTGGACCCTGGGCTCAAAGGCTGAACCGCAGCTTGGGATCTGGTTGCTCCAAGTGCACAGAGGAGGGGCTGGGAAACTGCTTAAAATCATCAGGTAGAAAACTCCTCAAACTGAAACTACAGAAGGGCTTCAGCCTCCTTTCAGATTCCTGAGAAATTTCAGGCTCATTTTGCTCTTTTTCCCCATCTTCCTTTGTGTGGAAGGCAGCTGACATTACTCCTTTAATTATTTGGGTGGGAAAGACTCAATAACCTGTTTTAAAGTGATTTTTGAAATTCAATTATCTGCATGTTTCATTGACAAGGCAGGAGGCCCAGAAAGCAGCTGAAAGAAGGAAGGCATTTTTGGATACCTACATGGACAGAGAGCAGAGATGAAAAGCAGATGTTGGAGGCAGCTGCGTAAAACAAATATTGAGGAGGCCAGAGAAGAGAGCATAAAGAAATAATATCCCCCATGATGCTTCCCCAGCACCATCTCTATTGCTGGTTAGAGAAGGTTTTTAGGCAGTCAGGTTTTTTGTCCACTCAAGTTTTTAGGCAGACAGGTTTTTAGGCAGACAGGGTTTTAGGCAGACAGGTTTTATGCAGTCAGGTTTTTATCCAGTCAGGTTTTTAGGCAGACAGGTTTTTAGGCACCACCTTTTGCCTCTCTCCTAAAGCTGTGCCAGTTCGTAGCCACATCAATACCCCAAAACTGCCAAGAGCCCCAAAGAGCATCACTCCAACCTCCTCTGGGGCTGGGTGATGGCTCCACCTGCTAAATCGTGGGAATCTCACCCTCTCCCCTTACTCTTCTCCCCTCACTCCATGGGATGTGCTCATGTCAATTATGGTCTCCCTAAATTCTCATTAACGGCAAGGTAATTAAAGAAGAAATGAATCCCAGTTTCTACTCTCGTCTTTCCTGGGAAGGGGAAAAAAGCCACAAAGGGGGAAAGAAGGGATTTATTAGTTGCAAAATAAAAGATCTTTGTTTTCTGTACAAAGCAAGCCATGTTTTGTAACCTTTTTATTAAATCCCTCAAGATTATTGCTGTTGTTGGTTAATTATGAGTAGACACCTCCAGGCAGCCCTTCCCTGCCCATCATCAGAGGCCACTCTGGTGGTGACAGTGGCAGATGTCACCCCCACACCATGTGCTGCCCTTCTGCCCTGCTCAGTGCCCTTCTCCCTGTCACAGAGTCAACCAGGAATGTCCACACTTGTGGAGAAATTGGCCCCACATTTTCCCCACAGCCAGCGGCCTGTTAGGATGGGGCACGGTGCCCTCTAAACCCCAGCCCAGACTCGTGGAATCATTTAAGCTGGAAAAGCCCTCTGAGGGCTCAAATCCAAGCATGCCCCAGCACTGCCAAAGCCACCCCTGACCCATGTCCCCAAGTGCCACATGCACATGGCTGTTAAATCCCTCAGGGATGGGGACTCCACCCTGCCCTGGGCAGCCTCTGCCAATGCCTGACCACCTTTTTTCATGGAAAACCCACGGGGAATGAAACCCAGCCCAGCCCTGTAACAGTGATAATGCCCAGTGCTTCCAAAGACGTTGGAGCTTCACCATAAATCACCTGCAGAAATCAAAATTAGGGCTTGGAAGGAAATAAAAATGACTGGTTTTGGTCAAGGTCGTTTTTTTTTCCTGGCTGATAATGCTCCCTTGCTCTCACAAAAGGAACACAAATGTCTCATCTGCTCATAATCCAACTGTGGAAAGTTCTGTTTGCCCCTTCCTCCGAGCAAATCAGAATTCCCAATCAGACCAACCATAAGTTCATCCTTTGAGCATTTTTGGTCAATCTCCACCCTCAGTGCAGAGCTGGCACAGGCCTGGTGCAAACTCCAACCTCATATAAGCTCCCTCCTCTCGTTCCCCATGGAAAGTGATGGTGAAAGGGTATCATGGAAAGATTGGAATTTGCTTTTTCCCAGTACAAAATTGAGAAAAGATAAAACCAAGCTGTGGCAAGATCCAGGCTTGCTCAGGCATTCTTCTTCCACTGTAGATTAAGGCCTGACCCAAACCACCAAAGAGCTCTTGCCCTGCCTGGGAGAGGCTTCCACTGCAGAGAGATTCCCCACAACTGGGTGTGAAGAAAGGAAAAATCCACTTTTCTCTCGATTTGTCCCATTTGCAGTCCCCAGCCCTGTGGATATTCCTGGGGAGGGAATGTGCCCTAAGCACAAGGGGCCATCACGCCTTCCCCTGCATCCAGGCCCATCTAAGGCCTACAGATGGTTTCAGCCCAGATTTAATACAAACCACAGCAATAAAGCCATTTTTCCATAACAAATAAAACCTATAATAATCACAGCCCTGCTGCAGAGATTAAATCCAATAAATTAAATTAAATTAAAGTAAAGTAAAGTAAATACTGCTGCTGGTGATTAAATATGTCCCAAGACACTTGGTCCTACTCAGTATAAATAAAACTTTAGTCAAGTTCCTGAGTCACAAAAGTGCTTGTCAAGGCAGGTTTCTCTTTGACACAACTGCTGAAGATGACACATTTCCTTGTCTGCAAGAATTCTCCAAAGAGAAAACTTCAGGCAATGAAATAGTTTGGCACTTCACCAAGTATTTAAAATATTTAACAATGACCTTGAGAATTAGATGAGGATCCAGTTAAAGCCCTGTTTTAAGGAGAAGAAAAAAGACAAAAATATGTTTCCTTGCAGAATCTGGTCCTGATGTGTGTTTACTGCAGACCTTATCTCAGCTATGCTCTGGACACAATGAAAATGAGCTTAAAAACAAAGGAAAAGGAAACAAGTTTAACTCCTTGTCTTAGAACTACCCTGTGACTCAGGGAATTAATTGAATTTCCAGAATACCTGATCACTTCCTTCCAAAGAGTCAAACAGTTGCTCAGAACAAGGAGGGGGACTAAATCTTATGCTGATACAGAAATGGGAATTTTTTTATTCATGGAAAGGATCTCTGTGCCTCATTGCTGGCCCAGTAAATGAGCCGTGGGTCTGCCTTGGACAACACCACTCCAGGCAATCCCAAGGGAATATTCCAAAGACATCAGCTCCTGTACTTTTGGGATGAGGACAGATCACGTGGAAGAGCCCAAAGATGAGACCAGAGCTCTCTGGTGGGTGCATTTCTCTGCCATTTATTATTTCTAAACAAAAGTACAGCTTAGGCCCATTTTAAGGCTGATTTTGCACAAAAAGTGGAACTTAAGAGGTGTGTGCTGACCTGGGTGATGCTGGGATGTGTTGTCTACGTGGTAAAACTGCTCCTTTCCTCTTTTATCAACCTCAAAAACAACCCCTGGAGCACCAGGTGTTTCTTCTGCCTGGGTTTTGTGGTCCAACAGACAGGAAAAAGGGGTTTTGGTGGGGAGATCCCATTAGTCCTCACACACCTGTGTGACTTTGAACTCAACGTGTGTCCCCTTTTCATGCTGAGAAGCTGGGTCACCTCTGCTTCCCATATTATGGGGTCCTGCCAGATTTCCTCGTATTTCTTAGCAGGTGCATCCCTGGAGGGAGAACCCCCACAACATTCCCAGGGGGTGAAGCTGGGCTTGGTTAAACTCCAAGGAAATGGGGGTGGCTCCAAGGTGGAAAGCTCAGAACAGGGAGTGAGGATGGATGAGATGGCCCTGGGTGCTCTGCATTTTAACCTCTGCTACCAGTTTATGGATTATTAACTGACAACTCCTAACTTATTTCCCGTAAGCCCAGGAATTAAAAAGGAAAACAGAACCATCTCATTTTGCCAGCACATGAAAATTTGCTTCAGTCTCTGGATTTAGGTTTAGTGTTTCACATTGAGAGGATTTTCCCAGCTCCCAATCACTCAGTGGTGCTCTTCCCATAAATTAATGGATTTAGGAAGTACCCAAAAGCTCCCTGACTTCCAGCCACAAAGAAAGATAAAAAAATCATTGAAGTTCTATTGTAATTGCCACAAAATGCCCTTTGTGTGTTTGGAAGACGTGTGGCACTTGGGGACATGGTTTAGTGGTGGCCTTGGCAGCGCTGGGTTAATGACGGAAATTTAAGAATTAATTAAAGAAACCTCTAAACCCAACAATATCTTTTTTATTATCTTGTACCTCTTCGAGGCTGTAGGAAACCACGTCATGGATCAACACTCCAAGTACTATTCAAACAAAGATCAAAACAAGCACTCCAGACTTAAAGAGAACACCCAAAGTTATGCAAACAATCCTGAGGAGACCCAGCCATGCCAGCAGCCCTTCCAGGGGGCTCTTCTTCAACTGAGAAGGGTTTGGGATGAGTTAGGTCAAAAAGAGGTAGAAAAGGAAAAGGGTTGGTAGGACTTAACCAAGATTCAAGACCTGAAACTGAGTGAGATCCACTCAAGCTCCCGGCAGGATTCCTGACCATCTTCATAATTCCATATTTTCAGTCTTACAAGGCCAGGCTGGACGGGGCTTGGAGCAATCCAGGATAGTGGAAGGTGTCCCTGCCCATGGCAGGGGGTGGCACTGGATGAGCTTTAAGCTCTCTTCCAACCCAAACCATTCTGGTATTCCATGATTCTGAATTTCCCTTAATTTCCATAAACCATACGTATACTCTGCATTTATATTCTCCCATATGTGCATTATTTTTTAGCTCATTGGGTGTGTTAATGGTTACTGTTGTCAATAACAGGGTTTCCAAACAACTTTTGGATGACTTTGTGAACTGACTGCCAGCTGGACAGAACGTGGAGCCGAGCTCCAACTTTCTAGTAAATGTCAAAGAAAAGGAGATTTCTTAAGGGACGTGGAGAGTTTTTCTAAGATTTTAATTGATTTTCCCCTTTTTCCCCTCTATCCTCAGTTTCTGACATGGATCCACCAGGACTTGCTGATGGATGGCAGGACATGGAGGGTCACAAGAATGTGCTCAAGACCAAACCCACCCCAGGCATCGCTCAGAGAAGGACAAGCGACACAAAGACTGCACATAGCAGGCAAAGACTGAGCTTATCTTGGTTATTAAAGCCACACATTTATCACCAGGAGAAAATCAGTAATTCCCAGCTCCAGGGATGTGGGGAGGAGCTGGTGCTCTCCCTGCAGCTGGCAAAGGCAGCGGGTCCAACGTGCCAAACACGTCCCCCTCGCGCTGGGAGATAAAGCTCACGTTGAGGGAGCACAAACAACAAGGACCAGCCGCACGAGGCTCTGTTAATCACTTCCATGTGCCCATTATTAGCCCAGAAGGCTGAAAGGGAGGGAGAGATCAAGCAGGACTAGACTGATTCAGACTTTTCAGCAGCAACACTATGGATCTTTATTAAATCCGGAGTGCGTGAGCTGGGCTGGCACCTGCTCCGCTGATGTGGGCAGGATGAGCATCCATGTGCCGGAGAGGGATGCACGGAATCATCCCAGCCCTGGAGTACATCCATGGGGAGGGACCTACAGCCACCCCAAATCTGAGAGCTCTCTTCCCCCAGAAGGTTGTCCCTTGTCCCAGCCAAGCTGTTGTGTTCCAGCACAGCTCCGCCATATCTGTCATTCCTACAGGGACCCGACGCCTGGACAACAACAACTGACTGGGAACAGCTCAGTGAGGCCAAACCACCCCACTGCTGGTTGTCAGTGCAGCTCTGCCCTGCACAGTGACGTGCAAGCACAAGGCAATGCTCACTTCAAGCTATTCCAGCAATTTATCCCTTAGGAAAAATGTATCACCCAGAAAACCACCAGCGTTTGCTGCAGCTGCAGGGTCAGCTCTGGGAAGCACCTTATGGCTCTGCCTAAATATTTGGGTTTCTGCTCTCTCCATGTTTCCATCAGCCTGCTAATCACCCTGTAAAAATAGGATTTCCTGCTTTAAGGAGATAATGAACTCACCCCGAGCAGCTGCAGGGAATCAAACATGGCAAAGACACCCAGTGCTTGGAGGCAGCTGCCCAGTGTTCCTGCTTCCCACTGAGGCCTTTGCTCCACGTGAGGCAGAAGAAAAGGTAAATGAAGATCTAAAGCAAGCAATGTCCTTTTGCTGTTTCCTGATTTAATTTAACACGGCCCTGGCACAGTCCAGCTTGTCTGGGGGTTTGGGTGAGCTCCTCACTTTGTACCTTCTCTGCTGGGAAGTGACTGGTTCCCACAGTTCAGGTAAAAATCTCCTGTGGCACCACGGCACAGATGAGGCTATGGAACCATGGAATGGTTTGGATGGGGAGCGACCTGAAAGATGATACATTCCCAACCCCCTGCCATGGACAGGAACACCTTTCACTAGCCCAGGTTGCTCCAAGCCCCATCCAGCCCAGCCTTGGACACTTCCAGGGATGGGGCAGCCACAGCTTCTCTGGGCACCCTGTGCCAGGGCCTCCCCACTCTCACAGCCAGGAATTCCTTCCTGATTTCCAACTTAAATCTAACTTTCTTCATCCCAAATCCATTCCCCCATGTCCTGTCCCTCCAGGCCCTTACCCAAAGTCTCTCTCCAGCTCCCTTGGAGCCCCTTCAGGCCCTGGAAGGAAGGTTGCTCATACATTTATTAATTTAGGGGGAGATATGTCCATGAGACCAAGCTACATGTTTGCATTAGAGAGGCCTCCAAGCTAAAATTGCAGGAATAGTTAAGGAGTTGCACAACCGCATTGTATGAAAAGCAGGAGAACACATTTGCAGTGACCCTCCGGAGACAGAGTTTGGCAAAGCACTCAATGCTCTTGGTGATATAAAACATGCCCTGCAATCCTTCTGCTGATGATATCAAGTGTAATATTCAATGATCTTCAGAGGCTGAAAGCTGCTCTGCTGCTTTTGGATTAAAATGAATCAATTCAACTTTAAATTAACAGCAGATGACTTGTGGGAATGTCTATTCCCATATTTACAGCTTTGGACTTTTTTTGCTCTTTAGAAGTGTTAGAGCTGAGGGCAGCATTCCCTGGAGCTCCAGGTAGGCAACAAAACCCATCATGACCGAAATCCAGCTTGGCCATCTCATGGCAGCACCACTCCAGCCCCCCAAATTTAGAAGTCCAGGCTTGAAAACAAGCAGATGCTCAACTTCTGCCAAGGGCTGGGTGTGACTGAGCATGTGCTGGAAAGTTTTGCTGATTCCGAGCCCTGCTCTGGCAGAGGACGGGTATTTATAGCGCAGGTGAGTCCCACCCGCAGCACTTCCTAAAATCCTGGCAGATCTGGGAGCTACCGAGAGCCACAAGAGCTCCTCAGGCTGGGATGAGGGAGCCAGGGCTGTGTCCTGCTCATCCACGCCCTGCTGCAGGTCCCCAGGGCTGGAAGGGACCTGCCAGACCATCTCATTCCAGCTCCCTGCAATGGGCAGGGAACCCTCAGCCAGACCAGGCTGATTGGATTTTCAGGGAAGGGTTGTCCCTTACCATTCCATCACCTCCTGCCTCAGTCATTCCCAAATTATTTGTTCCCTCATGGTTGCAGACCTGCACCTGCCAGAAGCCATCTCAGGCTGCTATGAACCCCACCCCAGCAGCATCAGGCTTAGGGATGCTCCTGTGGTGCCACAGCTACACCTGGCTCCAGCCCTTCCTTAGCCAAATTCCTGCTTGGCCGTGTCCAAGGGCTGAAATAACCCAGCAGAACTCCCTGGCAGCTCTGGAGGGAGGGTTTTACACTCACTCCACTGCCTGTTGTGCAAGCTGGAACTTCTACACTTGCAGGGATGAGCAGGTGACATCTCCCACTGCCCCTGGCCCCAGAGGGCAGGAATTGACTGAGCATCCACACGACATTGTGGGCCCAATCCAACTTTCACAGAATCAGTGAGGGTGGAAAAGCCCTCCAGGAGCCCCAAGTCCCAGCTGTGCCCCATCCCCACCTTGTCACCAGCCCACAGCACTGAGAGCCACGTCCAGTCCTTCCTTGGACACCTCCAGGGATGGGGACCCACCACCTCTCTGGGCAGCCCCTTCCAATGCCTGGCCGCCCTTTCCACGGAGAAATTCCTGCTGCTGCCCAACCTGAATCTCCCCTTTTCCTCAGACAACAACAACTTATGGAACTGAAGGCAGGTAGCACCTCTTGGCTACCCTGCCTGTCCTGCTCATCCACAGGCTCCACGCTGCTCCTGGCAGCTCTGAGACCCCTGGACACCCCCACCACTGAGCCAGGAAAGTCACCAAGGGCAATTTATTGTCCCAAAGGCACCTGTGGGCTGTAGGTGGGTGACAGCACTCGTGGCTGAGGACAGCAGCACAGCCTGTTCTCTCTCCTGGCATTCCGTGTCTGCCCGCAGGGTTTGTGCTCCCTGCCCTCGGCACGGCGGCTGGAAAAGCAACCAGAGGCAAGGCAGGAAGAGCTCCTGCTCTCCATGGCAACGTCCAGCAAACTCTGGGAGCTGGGGCGGCTGCCAGAGCTCCGTGGGCTCCAACGGTTTGCGGGACGTGACCTGAGCTCCTGGGCGAGTTCCAGGGGTGCCCAGAGCTCGTCCTGCCTGTGCAGGGACACGTGCGCTGGACAGAGTCCCTCAGGGTGGGAACAGAGCGAGGCCGGCACAGCACAGCCTCCCCTGCTTCATTACTCGTCGGAGTTAATTAGCACAGGATGAGCTGCCCCGGCACTGCCGGGGGACACAGGAACTCCTGGCAGGGCCAGGACCCATCATGGCACCGGGAATATCTGGAGTGTTTGTTTTTAACACAAGGCCACGTTTGCAAATGCAAACATGCAAATGAGCACAAATCTCCCAGGAATCAGAGAATCATGGGATCACTGAGGTTGGGAAAGTCATCTAAGATCATCAAGTCCACCTGTCAATCTAAAACTGTCACTTTGCTACTAAACTATATCCCAGAGTGCCACACCCACCCGTTTTTTGAATGCTTCCAGGGATGGGGACTCCCTGGTCAGCCTATTCCAATGCCTGACCACCCTTTCCATAAGAAATTTTCCCCAATATCCAAATTAAGTCTTCCCTGGCCCAGCCTGAGGCCGTTCCCTCTCCTCCTGTCCCTGTTCCCTGCGAGCAGAGCCCAACCCCCCCGGCTGCCCCCTCCTGTCAGGGACTCGTGCAGAGCCACAAGGGCCCCCCTGGGCCTCCTTTTCTCCAGGCTGAGCCCCTTTCCCAGCTCCCTCAGCCACTCCTGGTGCTCCAGCCCCTTCCCCAGCTCCATTCCCTTCCCAGGACACGCTCCAGCCCCTCAGTGTCTTTCTCATCATGAGGGGCCCTGACACTGCTGTGAGCCTGTAAAAATGTGTTAACTAACCTGCCTTCCACTAATACAAAAAGCCAGGAAAAAAGCTCCTGGAGAAGTCTAAGTTTACCTGAAAATCAAGCCAAACAGGTTTTTCTCCCTTTTTCTGTGTGCTGCTGTCATGAAAGGAGTTTGAATGTGGAGGTATCGAGTTCGCAGCAGTTTAAAAGTTAAACGTGGCCTGGAAAAGCAGAGCTTTCTAAAAGCTTTCATTGAGCCTTGTTTTCCCCTGCGCCGTCTCCCTGCTTGTGGCACCAGAGGCCTTCCACAAGTGCTCTATTCATGGGGACCCTGGCCACCAGAGCCCCTAAAATTGTTGGGCCAGCCCCAGTGGCTTGGCCTCATTAAAGGGTTTGTGTTTGGGGACGTGCTGTGGGTGCTTTCATCTCCCAGACCCTGCTCAGGTTATTTTTACCCGTCAGGTTGGAGGGCCAAGCCTTGGCCCGGCCACTTCTCCGTGCCCTGTGTGTTTGTGGAGCTCAGACCAGAGCCAGAGCAGCCTCAGTGCTTAATACAGCTCCAGAAGCCTCCCAGGTGAAGGAAAACTCACCCAAACCAACAAACCCAAAGGTGCATGGGCTGAGGGAAAGCCTGGGGACAGAGGGCAGCCACCAGCCCATCTGCTCCTGGTCGTGCCATGGGGAGCTCTGCTGGGCAGAGATTTTGCTGTATTTATGTTCCATGGCTCATTCTGTAGGGCTTTTCTATCATTTGTACTGGTTTGTGTAGTATTCCCTTCTGCTTCTTCCCCAGGAATTTCTCCCTGGGAGAGAAGGGAGCAGAAACTTCTTTTCTCCCTCCCAGCCTCCAACCTCCCTTCAGAGAACAGGGACACGGGAATTGTCCTCTGCGCTTCTGCCAGGCTGGAGACAGCTCTGCCTGGAGCTGGGAATCACATCCCACTCCCCCAGAGACCCCTCTTCCCAGCTCTGCTCCCTGAAGGTGCCTTTCCCTGGATTCTAGCCCTGCAGCTTGGTGCCAGATGATTTTTTTTGGCCTTCTCTGGAACAAAGACAAGCCACATGGCAGGAGCACAGGTTGAGGTTTCCCAGGTGAGGAGCTGGGGCTGGCCAGGCTGCTCCCAATGCTTCCCTGGGGCTGCAGGGGTCCTGAACCTGCTTCCTGTTTTTAATGTGTTCAAACAACTCCAGGAGTGACACAAACAGTCACGGCAATCAGTGGGGAGAGCTGGGACCCACATCTCAAACCTCTTTTTCTCTGCACTCCAAAGGTCAGGATAACAGCTCCCAAATTTCATTGAAAATGTTATTTTCTCAACTTGACCCAAGAATCTGCATTGCTGTCATTTGAGGAACCCATTCACACCTGGCAAGTTAAAAACCCTCTGAACTAGAGAAGCTCTTTCTTTTCAAAGACTTAGCCAGGTTTTCAAGCTCTGTCTTTCATCCTCCACACCAGAACAGCTTGTGGAGAAAACGATATGAAGAAAATACAGAGAAAGTATACAGAAAATACATTGTCTGGTGCAAACATCCTGCAGACAACTGAAACTCTGGCATTTCTGAGCTTTGGAGAGCTCTGTGTGCAGCATAAATCGATTCCACTGCTCTCTGAGACACCAGGTAGGACACAAATTCTACATGACAATGTGTGAGATCATTGTCATTTGTAGAAGCAACTTGTACAAGCCAGCAAAACGGTCTCAAACCCTCATTTGTGCCAAGGCAGCTCTGCGAAACACAATTATTTTTTACAAAGCCCTCCTCATCCTTTACCAAGGGATTCCTACCACAGCTGAACTCCTGCCCAGGCTGTGCAAATCTGATAATTGAGGCTCCAACCCCAATTTTTCAGTGTAAGATGAGTGGGGAACAGTTGGTTTGAATCCCAAACAGCACAAAGTTGCCAGTTGTCCTCATCCAGCGTGGCTGATCCATGGATGTGTGTGTGGATAAAGCTACACCACCCCTGGCAGGGCCAAGGGACACACGGCAAACCAGGGAGCCTTTGGGAGTTATCACAAACTTTGGGAACACAAATGTCCACCTGCCAATGACAAGGTTCAAGCTCTGGTTGTGACAGCTCCAGGATGTGCTCCTTGTGCCAAGCATTCCCTCAGAACAGAGCAAAGTGAACCCCAAGGAGTATTCAGGAATCTCACAAGAGAAAATACACACTTTTATGGTCAGGTTTCCCCCTGTTTTCTCTAATCTGACACCAAAATCTCCAAGGAAATAAATTTCTCAGAGCAAACATTTCAGAACATTAATATAAAATATCCAGCAGTTCTTCCAGGATCCGCTGGCATTTTCCACAGCTTCTATTAAGATTTCTGCAAGTCTCTTTCTGGAGGCTGAGTGTGTAAAATGCTGCTTGTACCTGTTCTGCCTGCAGTAAATTTGGTCAAAAGAGTAAATTGGGATTCCCTGCTGGATCCTGCCCTGGGCGGAGGAAAAGCCTCGTGGGATACCTGGCTGCCCCCTGCACGTGGGGTGACAAACACGGCAATGACGTCTGGATTGGGAAAAAGAAAACATCAGGAAATGTCAGAGAGCAGCAGCTGGTAAATCCATACGTAGGAAAACAAACAAGGCCGAGCTTTGATTGTCCAAGTTCACAGCAGAGGTTACTTTACCTTGGCAGAGCCACATCCACGACTTTCGGCTTGGAATTCCTTCGGCAGAGCTAAGCAAAACCATGTGTTCTCCTGGAACCAGGGGAAAGTTTAACTCCAGTGCTGGGCAAAGGCAGGGCTGCCGAAAAGGCGGCTCAGGGGGGGCCCTGTGGCTCTGCACAAGTCCCTGACAGGAGGGGGCAGCCGGGGGGGTCGGGCTCTGCTCGCAGGGAACAGGGACAGGAGGAGAGGGAACGGCCTCAGGCTGGGCCAGGGCAGGTTCAGGTCGGACATCGGGAGGAATTTCTGCATGGAAAGGGTTGTGAAGCATTGGAATGGGCTGCCCAGGGACGTGTTGGAGTCCCCATCCCTGGAGGTGTCCAAGGAACACCTGGATGTGGCACCGGGCTGGTGATAAGGTGGGGATTGAGTGCAGCTTGAACTCGATGGCCTTGGAGGGATTTTCCAGCCTCAGTGATTCTGTGAATGTGGAGAGGTTCAGGAGGATTTTGGAAAATGGTAGGAGGGGTGTTTTGGGAAAGCTAAAGAGAACAGAAAGAGGGCAGATAATGTTTACAGAAGCCGTGTAACAACAACTTGACAGAGAAGGGAGAGGCTCTGGCAGCTCCTGCTGGTCAGAAAAATGTGGGATCAAAGCAGTGTTTAGGGAGGACCTGCACCTTTTCAAAGTGCTCCAAGGAACCACGCTCAGGGAAACTGAGAGTGGTGAACTCTCTGACCAGGGACCTGCCATGTGTCCGTGCTATTTAAAGACGTGTCAGGGTTAGGATAAATATAGGATCTGCTCGGAATGGTCCGACAAGTCACCTTGAGTTCTCACGGGAATATTTATTGTGAGCTTCAGCAGAGTGCAGCCACAGCCAGACCTCCTAAGGGAAAACCTCCCTGTGCCACCGTGGAAAACTGCTCTGCTCGGGCTGGAGCTGGCCCAGCCCCCAGGAACACCTCAAGCACTGGTCCCACTGCCCTGCACCACTCCCAGGGGACACAGTGCTGGGACAATGCCCACTCATGGTCCTTTTGCAGGAGATGGGGTGACAGCCCCAAGGACCTGGACACATTCCAGGCTATTTAGTTGCTTTCTGTCTCCCTGAATTCCTCCGGTGCTTCCCTTTGGGCATGCTGGTTTCTGCTTCCTGTCCTGCATCCCAGTGCAGCCAGAGGAGGATTCCCCTGAGCACGGAGTGAGAGCTGCTGGAAGGTGCTGCCTTGATTGGGAGCTCACTGTATTCCAGCCCTGCGAGGAAAATCCATCTGCAGCTCCTGGGGAGCTCCTGGGCTCAGAACTGCCTTCAGCTGTGCCTTCAGCACTGACAGGGGTCAGCACATCCCGGCGGCCTCCACATCCCATCCTGCTCCGATCCCACCTTGAGTCCAGCTGGGGACCAGCCACGGCCTCTCGGAGCCCGCTGGGCACTTTCCCCACTGACCTTCCCAACCCTCCCCAGGACAGGCAGGCCCAGGGTGGAGAAGTCTGGAACTGGGCCATTTGGAAGCTTTTTGGCTGCATGAGGTTAATCCAAGCCTTTTCCAACAGATGTGGAGTAGCTCCATCAAAGCCTCGGCAAACCCTCGGCCATGGCTGCGTCACTGCCCAGCTGAAAATGGGGACAATCCTCCCAAATTTCTTCTTGCTGAGCAGCAGATCTGTGCTGTGACAGGGCAAGGATTGGAAAGGGATGGATGAAAGGATCCTCAAGCCCACAGGGCACACTCCAGGGCAGTAGGTCCCATGGAGCTTGGGCTGCAGGTGCTGTTACAAACAAGAAAAGCATCCTATTATCCCCCATTCCACAGCCAGTTTGGCTTGGGGGAGTCCAGCATGATTAATAATTCGTGAAATTGCATTGCCAGAAACAAGAAACCAGCAGGAAGGTCTCTAATCAGACTCTGTAAGACTAGAGGGGTTGATTTGCTTCAGTCTATTCACTCCAGTCGATACAACCACTATTAAGTGTTGAGTAAAATCCTTGCTTTACGTAAATCCTCTCCCAGGGGAAAAGCAACACAGCAAAGGAGGGAAGACACGAACCCAGGAGAAAATCCTGCACTGGCTCCAAGTCACAGGAGGTGCAGTTGTCCTTCCCTGGTCACTTAGTGGCGATAAAATGGGAAGCCCATGAATTATGAGTGAGGGTCTCACGTTTCATGGAGAGCTGTTCCCTGGAGTGGGGCTGTGACAGGGCAGCTGCGCCTTCCCCAGGCTGGGAAGGACATCAGGAGTCAACAGAGGAAAGGTAAAAGGAAAGAAACATAGAGGCATTGCCCTGTTGGGGTTGCTTTCCTCTTTAAAACAAAGCCCTGGTAACAAAGGGAAAGGTTATCCAAGGAATTCCGTCCTTATCTGGAGAGCTCCTGGACAGGGTGGCCTTTCCCTGGCCTGGGGAAGCTCCCCTTCCCTCAGGAGTCAAAATGCTTTCAGCAAAGCAGCTTTTATTTGGTTTATCTCTTGGACTTCTGCGCTTGGTGCTCTATTTCCAACCTGGTGACCCTGCAGGAACGCCCGTCTCCTGTCAGGAGATCCCAGTGGGACACCAGTCAGCCTGGGCAGGAATTTTGGGTCGTGAACCACAAGCTTTGGGATGAATCTGAACTTCAGGCTGGACTTCCAGTGGGTGCCAAGTGTTTGTTACAGGCTGGAGAAGGGAGGGTTGGGAGGAAGAAGGTCAGGTCCTGGTGTACCAGGATTGGGGGGATGAGGGCTCCCTGATGGGCATTTTGGAGGCATTTTGGGGCCATTCCCAAGGAAATGCTTATCTGCCTATTGCAGGGGTATGGAGCACACCCAGAGCAGACAGCCTTGGGTGCTTTGCCAAAAGCTTAATTGCAATTAGTGAGGTGAGGCCAAAGTCCCAGCAACAACTGGAGAGCAGGAGTGGAGCAGTGGTGGCATAACTCGAATAAACCCGCTTGGATTTGCATAACACTGGGAGTTTGTGCCCCAGCAAAGCTCGGGCTGGGCAAGATTAGCTCTGCTAATGAGCTTTGCTAAGGCAAGTCCTACAAGAGAGGCACAATTTGGGCGTTTGACCCCGGCTGGGCACAGTCACAGAGCTTCCTGTGAGCCCTGGGCTCCAAACTGCCTCATTTTGGGGTTAAGATGCAGAATCCCAGACTGGTTTGGGTGGGAAGGACCTTAAAGCTCATCCAGTCCCACCCCCTGCCATGGGCAGGGACACCTTCCACTGTCCCAGGTTGCTCCAGCCTGGCTTTGGACACTTCCAGGGATGGGGCAGCCCCAGCTTCCCCCAGCAATCTGTGCCAGGGCCTCCTCACCTCCCTCCTTTGCAAGGAATCTTCAATCTGTGACTCAAAACTGGTCACTTAAAGACATTATTAACACACCAGCAATCCCTAAGGATTGAGAACTCCCCCTGCCTGTGCTGAAGGATTTCTCTCCATGACATGCACACCATGGTTTTGTCTGGTTTTCCATTATTCAGCTCATGTGGCTTTTACCACTTCCCTTGGGAGCCTCCAGCAAAGCCCAGTCTCTGCATTGTTCCAAACATTTCCTGATATTCAGCTGCTTCTTCCTTCTATTCATGCCCAGCAGAATTGTGCTCCTGCCTGGCTGTGCCCTCGATTGTTTGGGGTGCTCCCAGCCCTTTGAAACTGGGAGTTTTTGCTGTCAGAACACAGAATAAATTCCCTGATTTCTCATGTCCTTGGTGTTTCTCCCAGCCCTTTGAAACTGGGCGTTTTTGCTGTCAGAACACAGAATAAATTCCCTGATTTCTCATGTCCTTGGTGTTTGTTGAAATTTAATCTCCCTCTATGCTCCCTCTGGGGAACAGCAGCCAGCCCTGGGCTCATCCTCTGTTGGTGACTTCTCCCTTCATTTCTGCCCTGTGGTGGCTCTTCCTGCCTGTCTGGCTCTCCATCCTTCCCAATTTTTTTTGTGAAACTCATTTTCTGCTAGGAAAACACCAGCACTTGCTGATGTCATGTGCTAGTTAGAGCCAGCCCACAGCCTCAGCCCAGGGACGCTGTGAGGGATGAAACGTGGATACGGGGCCTCCTGCTGGCACTGACAGCTTGGGTTGGGAGGGACCCCAAGGAACCCCTCTGCCGTGGGCAGGATCACCTTCCAGTCCACTATCCCTGCCTAAAAATCAGGCTCCACCATGTCTGGAATAGGAGCTGTCACTGGGATTCAGAACAAAACCAAGAAACCAACTGTATTTCCCCCGATTTCCATTGAAACCCTGCTCTGCAGCACGGGCAGACAAAGGGAAAGGTTTCGGTGTCCCCTTGGACACGGTCAGGCAGCAGCGATGTCACAGCTCGGGAATCAGGCTCTGCCCAGCTGGAGCGGGCAGGCTCTGCTGGAAAACACCTGCTCCCTTTTCCAGGGATAAGATTTCGGATCCTCCTGTCAAAACAACAGTGTCCATTCCCACCGGGATCTGTCCCAGCAGAACGGGGGAAAAGGAGCCAACAAACCCAGTTCCCACAGAAAATATGGACACAGCGAGTTTCTGAACTCATTCTGGAGGAGAGAATAACCAGGAATTTCTTTCCTGGATGCGATTCCTGCAGGGAGACATTGCAGGCTTGATTTGGTCATGCTTGGAAATCGCTCCATGTCATGGGAAAGATGAGGAAGGAGTGGGAAGTTTGCAAAGTTAATCCCTTCTCCATCAACAAGAGAAATTAAAGGCTCTGAAATGACTTAGACAACCTTGGAAGAGCCGGATTAAACTCCTGTAGGACACGGGAAGCAAAGGAGCGAGGAGTGCTGGAGGCAGGGAGAGGACTCTGTCCGGAGGCATGACTCTCCTGGCTTATTGGGGATAAAATAAAAGCAAAGGTTGAGGACAAAATGTGAGGTTTAGAGGGAGATTCGAGTCCAGGCCTCGCTGCCAATGGAGCTTTGGATTTACCTGACCCAGCAAACTGCATAAACTTATATTTTACCTTTTCCCCAATTTCATGATCCTGCCTTTGCTTAAGTGCATTAAATACGGAAAGGCCTAAACATTTGGAGAAGAAATATCCTGGCATCCACTGGCAAAAGTTCTCTTGGATAGGAAAGTAATGGAACATTAAGTGCTGATAAATAAACAAACCAGGATTTTTAAATGAGGCCTTTTTAAAATTGCAAGGGGACGGCTTCAAATGGGCACTTGCCTTTTGTTTTTTCTTTTTTGCCATCTCTCTACAGCATTTAAAATTATTTAAAAATTCTTCTAAATGCTTATTTTAAAAACCCCAAAACTGAGAAGATGATGCTTTGCACTTCCATTTGATTCCAAAGGGATTTTTGTTTGCTGTGTTATAAAACTTTTCAAGAAAGGTTTCAAATGGAAGCCCTGACAAGCCATTGAACATTAGGAAATTCCGCAGCATTAATGAGCTCTTGAAGGGTTGGAGAATCATGGAATCGTGGAACGGTTTGGGCTGAAGGTACCTTAAAGCTCACCCAGTTCCACCCCCTGCCATGGACAGAGACACCTTCCACTATCCCAGGTTGCTCCAAGCCCCATCCAGGAGCCCCATACTAGTTCTGCTCAGGAATTGTCCTTTAAAATATTTTCCAGCACCGACTGTGGTTTCTGTAAAGTGAATTTGTTTCTCTTTCCCCCAGGAAAATGCCACTATTACTGATCTTCCTTTAGTTTCCTGGGAAACCCCTCAATGGAACACCCTGTTCAGACACAATTGAACCTGTTGGTTTAATCCCCCCAATACTGATCCTTTGGGGTCACCCAGACACTAAACATTATTCCACAGGAGTTGTGGTCCTAAAGCTGATGCTTTAAAAGTGTGACACCTTTAGAAGCTGCGTCACAGGATGAGAGAACGAGACAGGATATCATGGATGCACTGCAGACAGGAAAAAATTCCAAATACAACAGTTTAAGGCACAAAGTTGACATTTTGGGCTCATGGGAGTACCCCCTTCCCCAGGCAGGGTCTCTAAACCACTCAGATGCCACAAAGCCACCCCTGGATGCTCCATTTGTGCCACAGCATCCTGTTCATGGATTCTATGGATGGAAGGCTCCATGGAAGCCTCAGGATGAACCAAAGCCATGCAATATTTAAGGCCCAAATGACAAATGAATTCTGCTGGTGCAGGAAAGCATGGGAAGGGAAGGAGCAATAAAGGAACAAAGTTAATTCCTTCATCATGAACATTCCAGTGGCCTTCAAATGCCAGCTGGATTTGGGTTTTGCTCTTTGGCTCCTTGGAGGGCTCCTAAGTGCCCTGAGGTAGGAAAATTGGCACAAGAAAGCCTCAATTGACTGAAAATACCTACTGAGGTTTGACAGCAGAAGAATTAAGTGTTAATCACCGGGAAATGCAATATGTTCATTTTCCGGGCAACATTATCCCATAAATTCAGGTGTTCCTGCCTGGCTGGAATCAGTGGGAATTGCACATCCCAGTCCCAAGGCCACTCCAGCACTGACACAACCAGAGACAGCCCAGAAGTGTCATTTCTGGAGGCTTTCTGTGCACAGGCAGCAAATTCTGCAAAGAGGGGGTAAAACTTCTGCTTCAACACAGGGTGCCCTCTCAGCAGCCACGCTTCCCAATGAGATAACAGCCCAGTTTCCCTTGTTTTCCAAAATAACTCCAGATTATTGATGTCCTGCCAATGTTTTAACAAGGAGAGTTCACTAAATCCCACCCTGTCCCAAGTCTAGGACGAACACCATGGGATCAGGGTGGGGACACCAAACGGGTTGTGCAGAGATGAAGAGCCCAGGAGTCTGTTCCTTGTTTTTCCATTTTAAAGCAAACACTTTTCTGTAACTGGAACCAAGAAGAGAGGCAGCCTCCTCCTTTCTTCATGTTTGGCAAATAAACCTCTCTTAAGGGCACTGTGTTGGAAATGTTTGTACTTTATTTATTTTAAAAAAAGTACACAGAGTGGGTCGATAGCACAACATTTGGCCTATTTAGGAGGAGAAGGATAAAGGCATCCATGTATTCCTTTGAATACATGAATTCCTTGGAGGGCAGCAGGAATATGTTGCTCTGGGGACGTTTTTGTTCTCATCAATACCAAAAATGTTACGTTCCATAGGGAAAAAGTTGGAATTTTAAAATTTTTTTTTGTGATCTCTAGAGGCTGGAGAGCAGCATTATGGCACAATGTATAGATTGCACTTTTCCAGCTTCTAGTTTTGGCTGTAGCAGGAAAAATGCTCCTTTAAGAAGAAAAAAATCCTAAAGCAAGTGGTGACTGAATAACCAGCTCACTACAACTTCTGGATTTAGTGGCAACCACGGATGGGTACAAAGCTGGAATCACTACAGCGGTTTAAGGACAGACTCCACAAAGGGCATAAATCCCACTCCCAATCTCCTGTAACATTTTAAGGAGTTGTTCTCCCAGCCCTTGATGTTCCCAACAGCTGAAGACTTTTGTCAGGAGAGTTTAATTAAACCAATAACTGCGGAGAGAAAGCAAACATCCCAGCCAGGCACAGCTGCCTGGGTCCGTTCCAGCAGCAGCAAAGTTGGCACAGGCACCACATTCTGCCTAAATTCTGTAAGAGGCACAGAAGTTTTGGGTTAAGATTTATGCTGTATTTATTCTTTAAGGGACCATCAGTCTCCTCTAATGGGTTTGCCCAGCCCGGGCAGTTTTGGAGCTCAGACTCAAGATGTTAATCTGCAAAAAGGTTTCAGTGAGCTCATCCTAATCTGTGGCAGCACACCCAGCTCCCAACATTCTTCTTTCCCTAAAACAAGCTTTCAAATGCCACGGTGTTGGTCAATGGGTCCCCACTGAGCTCTCACCCTCGCATGAGAATGGGTGTGAACAGCAGCCGCATCTCCCCAGGGATCAGCATTTCCATGCAGCCGCCTGGAAATGCCCACAAGCCACGAAACTGGGTTTCTGTAGAAGTTTACTGGTGATACTGGCGGGTTTTCCATCCTGAGCCTTCTGCCAGCCCCACACTCAGTGACAGCGATGCCTTTGGCCACCCTGCCACCATTCCCCCGCATTTTCTGCCTCTTTTTTTGACTAAACAAATAAAATGGACCTTTGCCCGTCGCGAGCAGGAAACATCTGCACCGCCACCGTTCTCGCTCCGAATCCACGCTCCTGTTTTTGTGTTTCGTTAAACCGAGAGCTCGCAGAGGCTGGGGTTTAGCAGCCTGGAGCTGCTGGGCTGTTACATGAGATATTCAGGAAGTTATTTGCATGAAGGGGATAAAAGCCTGTGGCAGCAGCCGGGCGCGCTGCAGAGGCGACTCAGCCACGGTGGCCACCAGCCCAGGGAATTACATCCATCGCAGCCTCACAATGAGTTGTTTACTGGCCTTGGCTGCCTGTGGGAAGAGCCAAGGAGAGCGGAGGAAGAGGAGAGACAAACACAATGCGAGCGAGACGCGTTAGGGGGAGGTTGGGCTTCAGCAGCAGCCCCGGGATTTCAGCCCTATGGAAGCAGAGAGGGCTGAAAAGGGAATAAAATGAACCATCCGCCGCCTCGCTCCTGCTGCCAGAAGAGCCTCGTCCCTACCTGAAGGGCTGATTTCGAAGGTAAGAGGGGGAAATGACCACTTTTTAGGCAGAGGGCAGATTCACCGCGCGGCTCTCGGGGGCAGCTCCCAGGCAGACGCAGCCACGCTTCCCTGAGTTATTTGTAATTACGGCCCTGGAGAAGGAAACCTGACCGGTTTTCCAGCAGGAATCCAGCGCTTTCAGGGCAAGAGCTCACACTGTTCCAGTCAACTCCTTTGAGAAGATTTAAAACAAAACAACAACCCCCAGCCTAACAAACAGCGCCTTTCTAAATCTGCTTAGGGAGATATTTTATTTTCACGGTCAGCCTTGCTCTGGAGCTTCCCAGTCTCACCCAGTCCTTTCCCGATTCTCAGCTCCCCCCTCTGTTCCTCACTTTTTTAATTGGAAGGCAAAACAATTGCGGCCGCGGGAAGGAAAATCCGAGCTTTGAGGAGCTTTTCCCGGCTCATTCCCATCGGGCACGCTCTCCCGGCCTGGGTCCCCCGGCTAATTGCTCAGGAAATCCGCGCTGCTCATTGTCGGGCTGTCCTTAAGCTGCTAATTCCGAACTGGGAGAGGCTCTGGAAGGGAATCCATGGATAGAGCCCCGCGAGAGGGACCCAGCGGAGACCCGGGGCGGGGCGGGCGCCGGCGCTAATAACACATCCCTGCCCAATGGAAAGCGTTTCCTATGGAGACCCCCAGGAGTTCCCCCTGCCCACAGCCCCTGCCCAGACATTGGGCCCATTCTTGCGTCCCGTTTTCCCAAGACGCGATGGCAGCAGCGCTCGGCAGCCCCGATCCCGCTTGGAACAAAGGCCGGGCAGCTGCCACCCAGCGCGGAGTTTGAGGATGAGCGGCTGAACTTGGACAAAGTGGGATTTTCCGCGTGGGAATAGCGCGGCTCGTGTCCCAGGGACACAAAGGATCGCTGCGGGCTGTCCGGGAGGGATCCCCTGGAAGCACCGAGCCGTGGGAATGGTGGCGGTCCCGGTAAGTCCCTGCTCCCCGCTTCCCGAGGCAGGAAAAGCGGCCGGATTTCATGGCAGCTCCGGGAGGGGGTTCTGGAAGCTGAAGGCTCGGATGGATGTGGGGGATGAATCCAGCCGGGTTTCGCTGGAGATCAGCGGTGTTTTCCCTACGCTGGCAGCTCCCACTCCTCCCGCTCCAGCCCTGCCATGGCTGGGGCTGCTTAAAGGCAGAAAGATGAGCTCCAAGGTTTGGGAAAGTAATTCCTGTGTGAGCTACTCCTCCACATTGCATGGAAATGGTTTTAACTCCCACCGTAATTCTCCATTCCCATCGAGATTCTCGTTGTGGCTCTGCAGGTGACAAGTTTAGGACTTTTCTGTCCTGTTGTTTGTTGTGTGTTTGTGAAAAAGATCCCTTGGTTACAGCTTTCTTTTGTACTTGGAGTCGGTGTTATAAAGAAACTTTAAGCTTAAAAAGGAGTTGGGTGTAAATGTGGCATAAATTAGACTTTCACCTTCATTTAATGGAGGGCTGGCCCCTACAAACTATACTAAAAATTAGGAATTAAGTTATAAATATTATACTGAAAACTTAAAAAATTTATCACTTCGGCTTTCAGTCATGGCTAAAATCTACTCCTTTAAAGCTGCAAAATTAAATGAGAAAAATTCAAAGACAGCTCTAAAAAACCGGGTGTCAGAAGTAAAATGATCGATGAACAACATCATTTAAAGATTTGGCTGTTTGGAAGAGAGAGGATTTAACACAATACAAGCACATGGAAGAAGAATTTGCAGGAAAAGTTCGGAGGTTTTAATGACATTCCAAAATCATTGTTTGAGAGGAGACAATTGCGTGTGGTTTTTGTATTGCTGCCCTATAGGAACAGAACAGTCGAATGCAGAGGGTGGGAAGTGCAAAGTTCACAGCTCGGCGATAAGGACATTCCCCCCGGTAGTACTTTTCCATCTTCTTGCCCTTAGGAGCATTCCTTAAAAACAAAACAGGCAGGAAACCCTGGTACTTTGGGGGGTTCAAAGACTCTGAATTTTAAAAGTGTCAGGAAAATCCACCAACGCTTATGTCCAAAAAGGAGACAGAGGAGTCCTTCAACTTTATTCGAATAAAGGGAGAGAGTCCACCGGGGCACACACCCGCAGGGTTTTCTCTCTCGAGCTTTCAGAGGGCGCAGCCTCCTTTTATCCCAAACTCCCGGTAGCACTTTGCCCTCTTCCTTTCTCCATCGGCTGAGGTACTAGGAAGGTACAGCCTTCCCGAACCGCCTACCACATAGCCCCCCTTGAACCCACTGGTTTACCCCAAAGCTCAGAAACTCAGGCTTGTGCAGACCCATTTGTCTGTTCCAGGAGCCGGGCTGTCTGGGCCCGGTAAGGAACCTACTGCCCAAAGTCAGTAGAGACCTTAAAACCCGTTTCAAAGATGTTAACACCCATCAAACTGTTCGTAAAGACATGGGCACACATCTTTCCTCTCAAAAGAAAGTCCTGAAACACATGGCAGGGAGGAAGGCGGTGCGAGAGGAGGCTGAACAAACACTGGAATCCTTTGAGGCTAAAAATGAGAATCCTCCTCAACTGATAAAAACCGACATCTTCCAAATTCCAGGACCGGGAGCTCAGCTCCACACAGACAAACACAACAAATGCCCCAATTCCCCACTCACCTTCATTTCGGGCCTTGCAATGAGGCACAAAACTGCAAAGCTGCACCTGAGGTTGCTGAGGAGCAGGGATGGAAACATTCCCTGGGCAGGGAGAGGATGCTCTCCCGGCTGGAAGATGGATCCCTCCTCCAGCCGTGACCTCATGGCTGGAGCACAAGAGCAGGAATTAAGGCAGTTTTATCCAAAGCTTGGGCCAGATCCTGGGGACAGGGTGCACTGCTGGAGGGGACGTGGCAAAGCAATTTGGGATTGTGTCACTGTGGCACTTGGAACCATCTGGATGGATGCCATGTCCATGATCCCTCCATGCCAGCTGCCCCTCACCCTGCTTAAAGCAGATTTGGGATTTGGGGCTCTATTTCCCAGTGTCTGAGCGTTACTGGCCACGGCTGTGTGGCTGGAGCGGTGTTCCCATCCTGCCGACGCTCCAGGATCCCAAAGGAGCCGGCAGGGAGCCTTCCCCAGGCTGGGCTGTGTGGGGATGCTCCTGGAGCACTCAGCCACCCTCAGCAGGTCTTTCCAGGTCAAGCGTGCGTGCAGAGCCTCACTCTGCTCCTCCACACGTTGCTCCTCCTCCCTAAATAAGGATCCGATTTAGTCCCCGGGAAGGGGAGCCACCACCTTCCACAGAAGGGAAATTCTCTCCCTGAAAAGAGGAGCTCTTTATTCCCAGAGCAGACAGTGGCTCTGCGAGGCTTCCTCCTGCACCAGCTCCCAGTTCAGCCCCATAAAAGGGGTAAAGATCCACCCTGCTCCGGAGCCAGACCAGCCTGAGCTGACCCTGGCTGCAGGGAAGTTTGCTGGATTATTTGTAATGGGTTTGGTTGGTAGAAAGAGGAAAATCTCTTTATCTTGGCAAGTGAAATTACGGGACATTCATCAGTCCCTGAGCCCCGAGACAAAGGTGTGTTCTGGCAGCAGAGCAGATCCTGTCTCTGGACAAAACATGAGCTCATCAGCCTGTGAGACCTTGTGATGCTGTAAATACACTGCCACAACAGACCTCTTCTTTTCCTCTAATAACATTCCCGTTTTCCTTTCTTGAACCTGCAGACAACTCACCCTCTTCCTCCCCAGCATGCGTTTTACAGATGGATATAACCATATTTAGCTGGAAAAGCAGCATCCAGCCCTTGCACGATGCCAAAATGTCATTGCCTTGCCCTCATCCTATCCTTAGAAATCTGATTTCTAAGAAGCTTCACTGCAGAAGTGTTGCTGGCTGACTGAGATTAGATATTTCTGCATTGTGGAGTCATTTCCTAGTTACTTTAACACTTTACAGAAAAAGCCAGGTTGGACAAGGCTTGGAGCACCCTCTGGAAGGTGTCTCTGCCCATGGTAGGGATGGAACAGGATGAGCTTTAAGTTCCCTTCCAACCCAAACCATCCTGGGATTCTACAATCCCCAAAACTTCCCCTTTTCCTCACAGGATAAAGCCATTTAAGGGAATAAAACCCTATTAAATCAACCCCCTGCAGTAAATAAATGCAGGGCACAGATCTCTCGAGGTCCCAAACACAGATTGTATCCAGCCCCATGGAAGGACTGGCACAGCACGCAAAGGAATCCAGACACAGCCCTTTCAGCCAGGCCACCTTGCCAAGGTGGAACTGGTGTTTGTGCTGCTGTGCTGGCACCTTCTTGCTGCGAGGGAAGGGAAAAGAAGTCCACAATTTTTGGATGATCAGAGGAGAAAGTTCAGCTCTCGTGTTCCAGCAAAGGGAGTGCAGAGAATCCAGCTCAGTGGGATGAGGATGGGGTGACAGGAGGGCTCCGTGTGGCTCAGAGGAGCTGAGGAAAGGCAACAAGGAGCCAAAAAGCCAAGGAATGGCCAAGGAACCGCTGGAAATTGTGTCAGGGAAAGCGAAGAAAGGCAGCTTGTTGGGCAGGCTGCTGACTGGGAACCTTTTGGAACTGTGAGCAAATAAACCCAGGCCTGTTGTTGCAGTCCCCAGTGGCTCAGGGAAACAGGAGTCTCTTATTTTTTATAATTTTTTTTTTCATAGCCACACTTTGTAACAAACCAGAGCTACACTAAGGATGCAGCAACCTCCGCCACAAACATTATTCCTGGGTGAAAACAACCTGGTCAGACAGGGTAACTTTGCTTTTCAGCACTTCATCAGCTTTTCTTTGCGTCTAAATCTTCCCTACTGAAGCCAGGGCTGCCATTATCCAGCAATGTCCCCTCATGAGGGACTCGGGGCTCCAAACAATCGGCATTCCCGCACTCCTCCAGCACCAAGCAAATAGCCCCTCTTACAAGTGTTAAATAATGCAAACTTCGCTGGGAAGCTTGGGGTGAATTCCATTGTTTCCTGGCTGCGGCCCAGCCCCTCTGGAGGCTGCTGGGGATGGGGAAAGGCAGAGCACGCCAAGGGTTAAAGGGTGATGTAAATGGAGAGAGACATTCTCAGTGCAAACAAAAAGAGAGTCATGCCCTGAGGATCAGTGGCTGAATACGGGGTAAGGCAGTTCACGATTCTCCTCTGAAGGAAACATTTTAATTAGCTCAATCCAAAACAGATACAGCCCAGAGAAGGCACCACGAGCAGGAAATGCTTTGTAAGTCTCAGGGGACAGTGAGGAGACAACGGCAGTGCTGAGCAATTAAAAACAAAACCAAAAAAAAAAAAAAAAGAAAAAAAAAGGGAAAGAAGAAAGGAGAATGCCTTTAGCGTTCGGGCTAAAGGAGAGGCTCAGGTTTCCTTCCCTGCTCCATCCTGGAGAAGAATTAAATTGGGGTCCTGCTGCAGTTCGTGCACGACAGAAAGGAGCTGTTGAACTTGGAGGGAGTGTGAGGGTCCCCAAAAGCCAGAGCCAGCTCAGACCAGGGGACAGGAGCGGCCGGTGGCTCCCACCTCATCCTGGCGCATCCCTGGGCTCGCTCCTGGCTGAGGGAGAGGCGATGCCTCCTCAAGCGGTCCCATTTTGGGGTTTTTCTCTCACAGAGGATTGGAAGCAGCTGCTGAAACCTGACTGAAGCGAGTGACTCCCAAGCCCACCTTCCCACAGGTACAGGAGACTCTGTCGCACCCGCAGCAAGGGCCGGGGACTGTCAGGCCGGGTGACACTGAGCACAATAAGTGTCAAAGCCATGAATAAGAGCCTTCCTGCCCCGGCTTTTATGCCAATCACCCGCGAACGTCCCCTTTCCCCGACATACCGGCCGGGCATTCACTCCGATAAACCAGGCAAGAATGGCCCTTTGAAGGTCCACAAACCTCCGTGGACTTCAAAGTCCCATTTCTCTCTGCTCCTTTCCTACTGTTCTCCAATACATCATTTAGGATTAGGAAATGAAAGAGATTAAAGCATTTCTCCTTTCCAGCGTTTCGGATCGTCAATAGAGCTTTGTTTACAGGCAGCTGCTCCGCTTCCCACCCTTTAATCCCAGCCTTTCCCTGCTCCTACCGCGCCGGGGAAGAAAACAGGCAAGCGTTACTGGGAATCTGCGAGGAGCTCCGGGGAGGATGGAGCGCTCACAGGCACTCAGCGAGCTGAGCCAACCCCAAAATTGGTGTCCCAAGCTGTTTCCCATCCCTCCACCTTTCTCTGGAGAAGCCAGATCCAGCATCACCTACTGCAGCTGGTCCAGCTTTCCATAAGCCCTCAGAGCTGGCACCGGGAGAACAGAGGCAGCATCGCTGTGCAGCACCAGCCTCTGCCCTGGCAGCCTCCGACAGGGACAAGTCAGCCACCAGACTGCCCCAAACTCGAGGTTTGTCCTTAAAGCGGCTTCCAGTTCACACTCTCAGAGTTCTCTGCGACCAAACCCAGCTTTAATTCAGAAAAGGAAGCAGAAATAAGTGGAAATCCCATTGCAGGAACTGAGATACATTTAATTCTTCAGGTAGAAGAAGTTTCGTTCTTATATAATAGTTTTGATTTTATCTACTCAAACAATTGCAGTTTAATCTCATTTTATCTACAGTCCCTAGTCTGGAAGGACCCAAGTCCTACAGCCTTACACAGAATGACCATCTCTGCAAAAATCTGCCAAAACCCTGAACATCTCCCCACACAAACCCCTTTTTTGAGCCTTCTGCCTAATTAAAGTGGAACGAAGGAAGGAAATAAACCCCAAGATGTAGCGGAGCTGAGTTTGTTGTAAAGCTGTAACCCTGGGCTCCATGGTGGGTGTAAGTTACACATCCCACAGGCATTGTAGCAGTGGGGTGAGGAGCAGGGAGCTGCAAGCCCTGGAGTGAATGGAGTTCTTGTCAGGAGAAGGCAGAAATAAAGCTCTTGCTGTGCCCCAGGAAAATCCCTATTTATTTCCAAGGTCAGGGGCTGAGATCCTATCGAAAGAGTGGTGCCAGAACCCGGGACAAAAGCCCGAGAAACCTCCCCAAACCCCACTGTCCTGCAGGCTTTGGCTTCTCTACCTAGAAACCTTTGTTTCTCAACATGTGAGAGATAACCTGAGTACACACTGCGATAATCCAGCAAAGTTCCTTCAGCTTTGGGAGCTTTGCCCTCCAGGGCTGTGCCAGACCTCCCAAACCCAGTGTTCAGTGGTTTAAATGAACACACAGGATTCCCTCACGTCCAGACTGATAAAGATCCACTCATCTGACATCTCACATGGCTAAAAGGAAATGTGACGATGCCAAAAATGCCAGCCCCAAACTTCACGCTGGTTTTTCTGACCTCAGTTTGCTGCATATGTGGAGAATGGGATCAGTGTGGAGCAGGAAGAATGGGATAATGCAGTGACAGGGGCTGGTTTTAAATTCGTTTTTTCCCCCTGCAGTAATTCTGTTCTAACAAAGAGTTGCTCTGGATGGAGCTGCAGTCTGGCAGTTTGGAGGTGTCTTGGGGTGCTGGGAGGAGGAAACACAAGAACTGTAAACAGGATGCTCAGGCACCATAGGAAGTAACACCAAGTTTTCCTCTCTTTTTCAGTCCACGGAGGATGGGACATTTCTGCAATAAAAGAGTAAATCCTCTGCTGAACCTCACTCTGAATAGCAGGGTTATGCAAGGGATGGCTGCTGGAGGTTTGCTTGTGCCATCCCTGCTAGGAGAGAGAATATTCTGAATTTTATCACATTAAACAAGGGGGTTTATTCTATTACATTCCTCCCCTCCTGGACTGGCCTCCAGTTTAAATACAGGATTTAAAGCTTTGCCCTGCCTGAAATATAAAGAAATCTTCTTTGTTATCTTGTATTTGCCTAACTTTTTATAATATACTGCTTTACTTTTTCCCAGCAAGGCAACAGCAGTGGTGACCGTGGTGTCCATGAAGAGCATCCCACTGCTTTAATCCACAGTGGAGAGGAAGGAAAGGGAATTTTACGCTAGGAAAACTCAATCTGTGGACTCATCCTACAGAATTTAAAGCACATGGCTGGGTTTCAAAGCCATTTGTCAGCTTGTTTAAACACCTCAGGGTTCCATAGGTAAACAAGCCAGGCTGTATTTTAAAGCCCATAAGTTAACTAGACAATTGCTGGCAGGCAATTCCCAGAGATTAGACACTGGAAAAAACAGGATTTGACCTTGGGGCTGTCTGGAGCAGAGTAGGGAGAAAAGAATCAGGTGATGAAGCATCTTTTTTTTCCTGTGGGAGGAGTACCTGGGTCAGGCTACAGGCAACGAGCACTCAGTCAGGAGCAAAGGTGAGAGTTCCAAAGGCACCTTCCAAACCTGGGTCCTGAGGAACTCCCAAAATCCAGGCCAGCTTGGAAAGCGGGGTTTCCATCGAGCTCCCAGGCTGTGTGAGGTTTCAAAGGACACCCAATCCCTCTGAGTGAAGCCTGGACCGGGAGAACGTGGCACACCCGGGGTTCACACACCCAGGGAGTCACATTCCAGCATAAACACAAACTCTCCTGATGGAGATAACGGGGAGTGTCTGCACTGGGAGGGAGCTCCAAGCCAAGGATTTAATGCTTTAGGCTGAGGTTAAGCCAAGGCTCAGCTATTCCTGCTGGAGCTCGTGTGAGCTTTCCAATCCAACCTAGCTCTTGTTTGAAGGCATTTAACATTCAGGGAAGACCGGTCCTTATTTACACCATGACAGATCCAAAGAAAGTGAGTTCAATCCCACATTTGAGATTTTACTCCTGTCCTTCTCATAAATTTAAATATTTGGTATCTTTTCTTTAGCTTCTTTCCCAATGAAGTTCATTTAACTATGAATTTAGTAGGAAAAACATTTCCACAGGAGAGACCTCCAAGTTCCAACTCAGCTTTCTGGATGTCCAAAGGCTGAAGTCATCTGGGAAGGGAGATCCAGGCTTCCTCCTTTCCTGCTACTTTGCCAGGTGCAAAGGTGAGGTGCTGCCTGCTCCCAGGGTCACAGCACCAGTTTTTGGGAAGCCTGTGGTTCTCCAGGCATTCCCAGGTGAGGAGCTTTCCCCTTCCACCCGGCAAAGCCGTGGCTATTCCAGCTTTCCCGACACTTGCCATTCTGCCAGCTGACAGCTTGCATGCGAGAACAATGGTCAGCGTGAGCTTCTCCAGGAGGAAAACATATGGAAAACATCTGATTTTGATTGTTAGTATCCCAGATTGTCCCGAATCCATGCTTTCTTCTCCATTTTACTTGTTTATATGTTGCCATTACAACCTTTAACACAACTCAGTGACAGGTTTGGAGCTGAAACTCCTCTGTCAGGGGATGACTCTGGAAAGGATCCCACTCTTCACAAGGGTTTTGCCTCCAAATTACTCCCAGTTGTAGCTCCTAAATTTCTTAGATTACAAGGAGATTCCAAACTGGTTCATGTTTGGTTGGCTGGAGTTTGTAAGGAAAAGGTCTTTCCTTTCATGACCCAACTTTGCTCCACATTTCTGAGAAGTGCTGAGCCAATGATCCAACTCACAAACCCTCCTCACTCCAACGAGGAGACTTTCCAAAGGAATATCCTCATAGGCATTTAAAATACTTAAAATAACCAGGAGATGATCCAGGCAGTTCAGGAAGCACCAATGTCCAAGAAAAAACATGCTCGCTTCAACTCCATGTGTCTCCAAAGCTTGTTGAGTTGGGACAAAGCCTTGTAAGAGTGTAGTCCATGAGATTTCCCAAATTTCACATTCCAAAGCTCGACAAAGAACAGGAATGAAAAGCAGCTGTTGGTGCAGCTTAGAGGAATCTTTCTTGGGAAAGTTTTACACTTGCAAAAAAATTCCTCTTGGAAGTGATACCATATTTGCAGACATTTTTAAGGGGAAAAAAAGCAAACATGGCTTTGGGAAGTGCTTTTGATAAACATTTCTGAGGTACAACAGTTTTCCACTTTGGAAAACGTGTAAGGATGCTCCTACTTTCAATTAGAAAAATAGGCAAAGCAGCTGTTTGTTATCATAGATTTTGGTTTTTTTTTAAAATACTTCTGCATCAAAAAAAAAGGTTGAAAATCCGTAGAACTTTCCTTTGTGCACAGTTTAAAGCAAACACTAAAACTTTCAGCTTTTCTCCTCCTGTTACAGGTTTAGGGGGATATTTCAGATGTTTCATTTTATTAAATTTCTTTCCAAACACACTGGGCCAATTCCACCTCAGATTTTAAAGAAAAACCTTTCCAAGGCAAAAGTTGGAATTAACATAGAATGGTTTGGGTTGGAAGGGACCTTAAAGCCCCTCTTGTTCCACCCCCTGCCATGGACAGGGACACCTTGCATAGACCAGCTTGCTCAGAGCAATCACTTTTCTTCAAACAGGAGGATGAGGGAGTGATGGGAGGAAAGGAAAGGCCAAATTCAGTAAATTCTGTCTTCAACTGTGAAAAATCCCAATAACAGGGGAATTTGTAAAGACTTGCTTGAAAACTGATTCCTGCTCTTGTTTGCACATCCATTAATTTGGGAATTTCTCTTGCACAGCCACTTTGGGTGACAGGTTCACGATTGATGGCAGTTCTCTCTCTCTCCTTTAGGATGAAAGGATCCACGAGGGAGATGCGGTAGGAAGGAGTCCAGCCACCTCCCTGGAATGTGTTCCTTCGGGAAGGGACGAGCTCCCTGCCTTATTTTATGGATGTCACTGAAGTAGACTTTGAAGGCCTTTGGAAGCCCATCCCAGACTTGGCATGGGAAACCACAGCAACAACCATACCTGCCTGACAGATGATTCCTTCAAGTACAACCTGTACGGAGCCGTGTACAGCGTGGTCTTCATCCTTGGCTTGATCACAAACTGCGCCTCCCTCTTTGTTTTCCTCTTCCGGATGAAGATGCGGAGTGAGACGGCCATTTTCATGACCAACCTGGCGGTTTCAGACTTGCTTTTTGTCTTCACACTGCCCTTTAAGATTTTTTACAACTTCAACAGGCACTGGCCCTTCGGGGACAGCCTGTGCAAGATCTCGGGCACGGCATTCCTCACCAACATCTACGGGAGCATGCTGTTCCTCACCTGCATCAGCGTGGATCGCTTCCTGGCGATCGTGTATCCCTTCCGCTCCCGCACCATCCGCACTAGGAGGAATTCCGCCATCGTCTGTGCCGGCGTTTGGATCCTGGTCCTCAGCGGTGGAATTTCAGCCTCGCTGTTCTCCACGACCAACGTGTCCAACACCAGCACCACCTGCTTCGAAGGGTTCTCCAAAAGGATCTGGAAAACCTACCTGTCCAAGATCACCATATTTATTGAGGTGGTGGGATTCATCATCCCTCTGCTGCTCAACCTCACGTGCTCCTCGCTGGTTCTCCGGACTTTACGGAAGCCGGCCACCCTGTCCCAGATTGGGACGAACAAGGAGAAAGTGCTGAAGATGATCATCGTGCATGTGGCCATTTTCGTTGTGTGCTTTGTCCCCTACAACTCCATCCTGTTCCTGTACGCGCTCGTGCGCTCCCAGGCCATTGCCAACTGCTCCCTGGAGAGGTTTGCCAGGACCATGTATCCCATCACGTTGTGCATCGCCACCCTCAACTGCTGCTTTGACCCCTTCATCTACTACTTCACCTCCGAGTCCTTCCAGAAGTCCTTCAACATCAAAACCCAGATCAAAATGGATTCTCTTTTCAAGACGGAGATGCCGCTCACAAAGACGGCGCTGCCGGCGCCGCAGGATGAGATCAGTGACCAGGCCATCACCAACGGAGGAGATCCCACATCTGAATCCCATTTCTAGGGAGATGTTTACACAGGGAGTTATCCCCCATTAACTCCTGATTAACACCACGTGGCAAAGAGCTGTTCCAGAAAATGGGGGTTCACACGTGGGGTTAGTGAAGAAAAGCTGCTGGGGGATGACAGTTCCTCACACTGGGATGGTCCCATCATATTCCACAGGTGAACACAAAATATAAAAATCCCAATGGATCTCCCTCTGGAGATTATGGATAGGCAACAATGCATGCATCATCTCAGGAGGGAACAGAACAGCTTCTTTAACCAGAAGATGCCAACATTTGGCATTTTTCCCTCTCAGCAGTTGACATGGGACCAGTTGGGAAATAGAAAATTTCATTTTCTTAGAGATTCCTGCCAATATTTCCTGCCTTCTGGAGATGCATCCTCATCCTCATATATTAATTCAGTAACTTCCCACAATATGTATGTTTGCTTACAAAGGCATAATAAAAGCTTGTGGCTTTTCCTTACTCCACTGCCAGAGTGTAGAGCCTGGTTTTCCTACAGACTGGAATTTATGGAGAGGTTTGAAGTGTAAATAATTGTTTAGCAATTAGGCAAAAGAGTTGCTTGGTGACAGCAAAGATAATAAGAAAAAAGATAATTAATACTACAGTTTTGAAATCTGACGTCTCATTTTTATCAGATTAAGCTGTCGTTTAATTTATTTGATTCTTTTTAATGTCTGGGGAGGAGTAAAGAGCTCATTAATGATCTGTTGCACCTGGGCTTTTATATCCCAGGGGATTATATGACTATTTCTGGGAAGGGCTGGACTGTAAAGTCAGCTGGAGAAGGGCCTGAAACCCCAGAGTTCTTCCAAGGGCAAAGCTCCCATACGGAAGCTGAGGCAGCTGAAGGCCCAGGAGTGCTGATCCCACTGAAACATGGACAAGTGGTGTCAGAGTGCCCAATTACGGGACGATCTGTGATTGCTTAATGGGTTTTTAGCGTCTCAAAGTAACTCAAAAACCAGTTTGCTGCACTCTTCTCTTAGCTGGTTACAGCAATATTGTCTTGTTTCCCAATTAATTTATTACCTTTCCTTTTATGGATTACAGAAAGATAAGGAAAATTAATTATTTGTATGTGTTGCATTTTACCACCTGGTTCCTTTCTCCAGCTCTTGGCTCGCGTTTGAAGCTCTACAGCCCTTCCCAGGCTGGTTCATTCTTAAATGTAAGACACAGAAATGAGGAGGACAATTTAATTTGAAAAAAATATAAAGTTACAAGTTGTTAGCTCGGCAATCTACATTTCCATGGTAAAGCTACTTCCAGGACTGTATTGCCAAAAAAAGAGACAAATCATTAATTTAACAGATGTTTTCCACTCAACTCTATTTTAAAGTCTCTCTGATGAAGACTTATGAGATACAAGAGCAACACCTCAAATGTGATCATTTAAAGCAACAGAGGTTTAAGTGCGAGAAGAATTCAGCTGTAAAATGTTAATGCTTCCAAGGGAATATTTATTTAGCACTGCATTCACTTTGAATAAAGAAGTCAGTGGCTTACCAAGGCTGGGAGACCCCAGAAATTATTCTATTTCAGCCCAGAAATGTCACTTATTGGAAAAAAGCATATGATCAACCCATTATACACAGAGAGCATGAGAGCAGCCAAAATATTCTGTTTCAGCTCCGAGTTACAGCAACAGTTACTGGAAACTGGCACACAGGACTGGCCTGGGAGGCTTTTCTGGAGATTAAACCCTCAGATAACTGCACTTTGGAGCAGAAAAATGTGAAAACAGGGAGAGATCATTGGAAAAAGTTGGTGGAATGGAGTCGATGTGGCAGGACAAGGGACAGGCACTGACAGGGAGTTTGTCGTAGGACAAGGGACAGGCAATGACAAGGAATTTGTGGTAGGACAAGAACAAGGCAATGACAGGGAATTTGTCAGCAGCTGGGAAACGTTCACTTCCAGCCCAAGGGATGAGCTGGGCTTTAGGAAGGAGCAATATTTGCCATTTAACCAGCGGTGGTGTCAGGCAGTGCACTGCCCCTTTTCCTGCCTGTGCCCCTTTCCTGCTGGACCCAAACCCTTCAGAGGGATTTTTAAAATCCGTATTTCCTTTGGCTGATGAGCCCGTCTCAACCCTTGCCATGAAATGTGTGCATTTCAGAGAAGTTGTTCCCATAACTTCAGATCAAAAGGCAAAGTGAGGGAGTTGCCAGGCTTCCCTACCAGCAGAGTTCTCCCTGTGGAGCAAATCCTTCACCCCATGGCAAAGAGGAGGGTTGGGGAACCATGAACAGCTCTGACACACCCCAAACTCTGCAAGAAATGGGCACCCCATCCCAACACCCTGCCAGCAACTGGACTTAATGAAACACAAACTGCATTTTTAGGGATGAGAGAGAGAGAAGGAATAAGAGCAGGAAGAGATCACTAACAAGCTCCATTTCTAGAGGTGGGAGAGAGAAGGAAGGAGAGTGAGAAGGATCCACTCAAAAACAGGGTGCGTTTAGAAGCACAGAATATCCCGAGCTGGAAGTGACCCACAAGGATCATGGAAGTCCAGCTCCTGGCCCTGCACAGGACAGCCCCAAGAATCCCACCCTAAAAACACATCTCCCTATTTGCAAGAAAAATATCTGGAACATGAGAAAATGCTCTTCCTTGAGGCAAACCCCTGATTAATTCAGATTTACAAAGAGATGAGAAACCCGTTTACACTCAGCTTGTTCTCAGTGGGCAACATCCAACTGCCAGCTTGGACATCTTATTTTAAAGCTGCTGCTTTCCACTTGCAAAGCAAGAAGAGATTCCAGAGTTTGTGGGGTTCAGGAGCTTTGTGGGACAGGGCTGTTCTCGTGTGTGGCGGCTGCAGAATCTCTCATTTCCAGAGCCCCGAGACATCTTCTGCTCTGGGTGTGCTCCACAGGCCTTCTTCTGGTTAAATCCAAGGGAAGAAAGAAAAATCCAGGCTAGAAACCACTGTCTGGGCTTCTGAAGGAAATGTTAAAAGAGAGAAGGGAAAGAACTGCCTGGGACTGGACAAGCTCCAGGCTCCACATCCATGGCCTGCCTGTAATCCCTGCATAATGGGTGTCTTTTTGGGAGCCAAAACGGTGCCAATGCTTACAAATTTCTGTTTGCAGTTTTATGGGGCAAGAGCTGTGGTGGATATTCTCACATAAAATGTAATCCTATCATCCCGTGCCAAAATGCCAACTGAAAAGATCCATTATTTTGTAATTTAAGACCTCATAAATTATATGGAGATCACATGATGACTGACACTCACATCTGCTGGGACAGGTCTTGACTAATCTGTTTTTTTCTAGGTCAGGTACACTGAGTACACACTCCATGGCTTGTGGATAAATAACCAATTATGTATTCAGAGAGAGGAAAAGTCATTTCTCAGATGTCAGCAAAGCCAAGCTGGGAGGAGAGGGTGGCAGGAAAGTGGATTCCCAGTTTTTCTGGCTGAGGGGCAGCTGAGTGTTCTTCCCCCCTACGAAGGGCTGCTGTCAGCAAAGACAACGCCACAACTTCAAGTTTAAAAACAAAATCAAATTAATTAAAAGTCACTGCCTTTAGCTGAGGCTGAGACAGGACCCAGAGATCCTAAACAAACATTAATCATGGATTTCCTTGCTCCCAGCCAGCTCCCTGTTCCCATTCCCCGGTCCTCCCACAACATTCGTTCACCAGCTTTGCAACCCATTGCCCAGCTGGAGAAGCTGCAGCTCCAAAAGGCTCCTGAGCCCTCTGCCCAGCCCAAACCCACCCTGGGGTGCCCACACCCCATGAAATTCTGTGCCAGTCTAAGCTGTCACAACAGGGGAAGCAGGGCTTTGTTCCAGTCCCAGGGAGGCGCCTCTTGGTGCCATCACAGGCCCTACGATGGGTGAAAGGTGCCAAGCCTCGTGTAAATCTTGAGTAAATCTTGTGCAAATCTCCACCAGCCTCACACAATCGGTGCAAACTACCCAGTCACATCTATGACACACAAGGGCAAAGAGGCAGCACAAGCCATGTATAAAAGCTGTGGATTAGCTCTTGGATGAGCCGGAGGGATGGAAGGTTCCTGTGCTGCACATACACATCAGCCAGCCAGGCTCTGCTCCTCCTATCCCTGCTCCCTGCATGGATCCAGCCTTGAAATCCCTCTAAAACTATCCCTGGGAAGTTTTGTGTTGGTTCTCCCTGAATTTCTGCACAGATGAGGGAGGGAGGGAGGCTCTGCTCCCTACCCAGCAAAAATACATGGATGACCCAGAAGGAATTTCCCCATGCCAGAGAGATACAGCACTTCTGATAACCTTCTCCAAAGCCAGTGTCCCCACAGAGCTCCCCCATGACATCCCACGCCATTCCCAGTGGGGGGTTTGCTGTCCACAGGAAGGAAATTGTCCCCTCAGGGATGGCAGTGGCTCCTGTGAAAGCGTCCTTTGGTGTGACCTGCTGGACAGAAGGAACCCTCAGCACGGGGTAACCCCAAAGCTTTGCTGTGCCAAAGAGTCTTGGGGCAGGATTTAGGGACAGGAACAAAGCAGCCCTCACTCCACTAAGCAGGTTTTGGTGCTCAGCATTAACTGAAGAACGAGGCAGAGCTGTTCTCCATGGATTAGCAGCCTAAGCCTTGTTTCCCCCATAATTCCAGGAAAGCTGGAATTCTTGTTTCTGAATACTGACCCCAGAGGCCAGGCTGGGTCTGAGCTGCACACTCACCCTCTGACACTCCAGGGACCATAAATCACCCCTAGTATCCTGGAATTAAGGTTGGAAAGACCTCCAAGATCATCGAGTCCAACCATCAACCCAGCCCCACCATGTTCACCACAACCCCCTGTCCCCAGGCGCCACATCCACACATTTTCTGAACACTTCCAGGGGTGGGCACTCCATCAATTCCCTGTTTCAATGCTTGACAGCCATTTCTGTGAAAGAATTTATCCTAATATCCGATCTACCCCCCACCCCCCCGCCGACACAACTTGAGGCCATTCCCTCTCATCCTGTTATGATATTTGTACATAACCTGTATCTCCATGGAATTCTGTGCCGTGGAGATGCCACTTGGAGAAAATTCAGTTTGTGGGAGGTTCAAGCACTCAAAGAGCTTAGTAAGTGAGGAAGATCTACCCAAAACATCTTTGAGTGGTCAAAGATGCTTTTCTCTGAGCACAGATTCAAACCATGGGAATCTGCTCCCTTTCCTTTTTGTTCTGTCAGGATCTGAGTATGTTTAAAGGCTCATTCTGCCTGATGTGAAATCCCTGGAAGTGTCCAGGGCCAGGTTGGATTGGGCTTGGAGCAACCTGGGATAGTGGGGAGTGTCCCTGCCCATGGTCTCTAAGGCCAATTCCAACCCAAACCATTCCAGGATTTAAGACAGTGATTTTAAGCTCTGTAAAATGTGCACATTTCACAGCAAAACATGGAGCTATTCCTGTTTTTTTCCTGTGGAAAACATCACTTCACTTAAAACTAACGTTTAACACTGCTGGCTGTTCTTGATTTTAATTCATAAATTTAATTTCCATGCAAAACACCAGGACACTCACACCCCTGAACCACTGGGACAAGCAGGGAGTGGGGTGGTTTCTTTTTGGGATCACTTGGCATATGTTTTCCAAGAAAACTGTCCAGTTCCTAAGAAAACCCTGGGCTGGCTTTTCCCCGCCTGAGGGATTTGAGCAATGTAAATATTGTATAGAAGTGACAACGCCCATGTTTTGCACTGTTTGCTCTTTTCTGTATCTCTGTGGATGTGTGTGGATAATGAAATAGGAAAGTTTTTTCTGGAAAAACAGAACGTGTGAGTGTGCTCATTTACCCTGACTTACATAAATACACAATATTATCTGGAATAATATTTAAATTTCACTTTCTCCGTAGCCCTCTCGAATCCTGAGTACATCCAGCACACATGGAGATTTTCCTGGAAACCCTCAGCATGGAAACTGGTCCTTCTTTTTTCTTGGTTTGTACAAATCCCCCCATTTCTTCCACCATTAACCCAGGTCACCTCTGCAGTCATGGAATAATTTCTTGGAACTCATTCCCTAGATCACTTCCCAGACCACAACACACAGAAAAAACCAAAGCAGTTGCACTGAACTTATTTTAATTTTTATTTCCCCAAGTTACCATCTTTCCTGCACAGGATGACACATTACTAATGGAATAAAATTAACCTTAAAAATATCTTTTGACCACTGGAAGGGCTGTGCTGCTTCCAAAGCTGGCCTCACGTGTGTTATCCCTGAAAGTGACATGGAATAAAATCCCTCTCAGTACCACGGAGGGTTGAAATCTTACTCAAGGAGTCTGAGAACCTCATGGACGACACTGAATTAGCAGCTGATCCCCAGGAGAGGTGTTATTTTATGTCCTAAATCAATATTAGTTGCATTAGGGAGCTGGGCAAAGTGCTGTAGAAGAGGTGTCTCAGATCTCCTGTGGCACAGATGAAGAGTCTTGGGAAACAATTTACACATTTTACATAGGTCACATAAAGAAAAAAATGATCCTGTTTGAACAGTGGCATGGTGGCATTATTAACATTATAAACTTTGAGTGCTCTGTAACAGCTCATTACACACTGAAAGTTAAAGAAAGCCCCCAAAATAAGGCCTGGTGTAAGCCCAGGCCATGATCCAGCAAGTCCAGGTGTTCATTGTGCAGCTCCAGGGAATATTTTTTTACTTATAACATGATCAGCACCACTCTGAGCTCGAGGTCACAGTGGAGCTGAGATTTGCTCACACACCTGCAGAGCCATCAGAACCCAAATTTCCAGCACAATGGCAAAAAGTCCTCTTAAAACCAGGATTAAGCCAGACCTGGAACTACTTGACAGGCCCAGGAAGGGATTTGAGACCTTGCTTCATTTTCAGGTTTGGGCAGGAAAAAGGTTCAGATTTATTAAAGGGCAAATTTCAGTCCTAAGTCCAACAATCACATCCTGGAATACCTGGAGGAGGAATTTTCTCTTTCTGGCTTAGGGCTGCTGTTTTCCCCCTGGCACAGGGACAGCTGGAGGCCACAGACAGGGGGCCAAAGGATCCCACTGAAATTCCAGCACTCACCTCCAGATTCTGCATTGCAAATGATACCATTTGAAAAGCTTCTTCCCTCAGGGTTACTCAGGAGAATAATTAGGCATTTTCCAGCCCCATTCCCACTTGTGAGAGATGACGTGGATGATGGAACCATCCCAATCCAAGGGAAGGGGAACATCAGGGAAATTTGTCATAGTTCAGGCATAAAAGTGGCTTTTTGGCAGTTCAGGTTCCTGTCTTTTCCCATCTATTTCCTCATCATTCCAAACTAGCAGAGCAGTGAGGGATCACAGGTAGGATTGAGGATGGGAGATACCTGTGAAACACTGTCCAGCCACAGCCACTCCTTCCCAAATATTTATCCTACCAATCCCCCTTTAAACACAACTCCCAGTGGTTCATTGATACTCTCTAAATCCAGGACTCAAGGACATTTGTCCCTCTCTGTTTTGAGGGGGGAACACAATGACCTTGACTCTGGAGGCTGCCTCTCTTTCTCCTCTCCACATCCCCCTCTGGCTTCCCCGTTGTCTTGAGCTGTGCAACACCTGCTTGGGAGGGCACATTGTCCCTCAGATCTCTGCAATATAAATTCAAATTAAATAGAACTCTAATTTCCACCACCTCCCCCAAAATGAGGTTTATTTTTATTTTTAACCAGGATCTTTTAACCAGGATTCTGGGAACAGCTTTATCCCATCCAGGGCTCTGCTGGCACAGAGAAGGTGTCCATGGAGGAAGGACAGTGGGAACTTCTAAGCCAACTTTGCAGCCTCACAGAGCCCTTCTCCAGAACAAACAGCAGGGATGTGCTGAAGGTGGATTTTTATTCCCATGTGAAGCCTCAAATACACCTCCTGAACCCTGAAACTCCCTGGCTGACACTAGCAGCCCCTCAAAGCAACCTCATCCTCCTAGACCTGTGGTTTAAATCAGAATTAAAGGGTGATTCCCCCATTATTTCACCCCTTACTCCCATTTTTATTTCATTATCTGAACCTGTTTGGGTTTGCACTCCAGCCCTCACAACAGCAGAGTTCTTTCTGCTAATAGAGCACCCTGTCCTTGGGAAAGAAATGAAAAGCACTGCTAAAAACATCCTTTAGCTCTTGGGAGCCAGCAGCTATCTCTGGATTCCTGGTAGACAAAGCAGGACAGATTGTGGGGATCAGTCACAAAGCAAAGAGTGAAAAAAAATAATTGGGATAACCCCTGTCCAGCAGTGAGAACAAGTGCCTGGATTCCTGGGAAGTCCTTGACTTGCCAGGTCTTGAGCCAGTCTGGGACTGATGCTACAAGTGCAGGACTGGGCATTTTGGCTATTCAGGGATTTTAAATCACGCATGGATTTGTCTGCTACTAAAACTTCACCAGCAATGCCGTAAGGTTTTCCCACCCCCAGGATGGCCTGGAAGCGCATCCTTGCTGTATCCCAGCCTGTCTCCGACTGCATGCAGTGCTGGAAGAGCCAAAAGGGCAGAAAGGGAAACAGGAAGGAGTCCAGGATAATTTCATGTGCATCTCCAGGAACTAATTCATGGAATTCTAGAAGGAGTGGCTCATCCTACAAAGGAGGGTGAGGATATGGGGACATGGTTTATGGTCGTGCTCTTGGCAGTGCTGGGTTAGGGCTGGACTTGATCTCAGATGTCTTTTCCAACCTAAACAATTCCATGATTTGAAAGGAGGAAGGCTGAGGGAGAGGAGGGAGGCTGTGTGTTGGAATTAGATCATAAATTTCCCCAAATAACTCAGGGACCTGAGTCTTCCACAGAGGTCAGCTCCCCTTGCCAAGCTGGCCAGGTGCCCAGCAGCTCACACGTGAACCTGATCTTGCCTCAGCACAGCTCCAGGTTTCATAAATCCAGGGATTTCTGGCCAGCGAACAGGGCTGAGCTCACACAGCCCCGTTGTTTCCATTCAGGGCTTGGCTCACACCTGGCCAGCCCCGAGCAGAGCAGCCCCAACATCTGCAGGAGCCCCCAGCCCCAAAACCTCAGGTGCTTTTCAAACACTGCAACAGGGTTTTGATTACAAACAGGACTTTTTTAATCAGAAAAAGCTGGGAACTTGTTCTGCAAACAAGTTTTATTGTCCTAAACTGGAGGTTTTATCGTCAACATCTTACAGTGGGGGAGGGAAAAAAATCCCAGCCCACTGCCAAAGCCATTCCCCCTCTCCTGTGAGTCACAGGTTTGACCCAGCCTGTGTCCTGGTGGGACAGGAGCCATCTGACAACAATGGGAGTCTGGCGCTTTGCATCCCGGAGTTCAACGAGCGCACGAGCCCTAAAAATAAACCCTGCTAAGCTGCTGGAGCTGTATTTTCCTACCAAATTTCCTGCTGAGCCGATCCAACCATCATTTGAGCACATGGATAGACCTCCTTGGTTATAGGCAGGGAGATTTAATTAGGAAGGAAGGAAGCAGGGAATTCCTGTTTGGGGATTTTCATTGGAGGGGGGAGTAGGAGGGAAGAACAAATGAGACAAAAAGAATTATGAGCAACAGACACGTTTTCCTGGCATTGGAGTTGCTGCAGAGTAAAGGATGCTGTGAAAATCTCCTTCCTCTTCAGGGGACTCTCTCTCCTTCCTTCCCTTCATCCAGCACAGTTTAAATAAAGAAACATCTGCAGCAGCTCCCCAACAGACCAGCCCTCATCGGGGAAAGATAAATATGAGTATCTGGGATGTGTCCAGAGGTGTAGGATGCCAAGGGGCTTTGTGGGAATTGGGTGCCAAGTCACTTGAGCTGCAGATTAGAGCTGGCAGGGATTCCATGGAGCCTGGCCCCGGGAAAATGTGCTGCGGGACAGCCAGCCATGGGAATACTCACAGGAAAGGACACACTGAGGTACCACGGCTCAAGAAGTGAGGACAAGGAAAATGCTAGGAGTGGATCTACATCGCAGAGGGATGGAAAAATCCCTGATTAAGCAGACAAACCTGTGGTGTGTGGAGTGGACAAGAGCTAGAATTACCCTTGAGTTCAGGATCTCATCTCACATGTGGGAGTTCTCAGAAGCCACTCTGTGCAATCTTTGCATCGCTGTATTTAGGGAGAATCCAAGAGTTCCTGCTCTGACAGGAGCTGTTTGGGAAATAAGAGCTGTTAAAATCCTCATCGCAGCCAAAGGCGCTCCCTGGATGCTTTACAGAAGGAGCCAGGTTGGACAGGCCCTGGAGCAGCCTGGGCTCGGAAGTGTCCCTGCCCATGGAACCAGATGGGCTTTAAGGCCCCAGGAATCCCGGGATCCTATAAGGGGGCACATCCTCTGCTCCACATGATGCCTGAGATCCACCTAAAAACCAGAGACTAGGCAGAAATAAGGGAATAAAGGTTGGTATTTATCTGAAGGGCCTTCAAAGGGACACCCTGGGCAGGCCCGAGGCTACTCCCAGGATGGACCCCGGGTCATGAGTTCTTCACACTTTTGTAAGTTTGGTTCCTTTGCATATCAGGGTTAATTCTCCAATTAAAACTTCAGTTAATGATGCAATTACCCCAAGTTTACGCCCTCTTCTAAGATTTTGGTTTACACTTTTTGGGCCTAGGACAATCTGGGTGTCCTTGGACCGCAAACTTAGAGAGGCTTGTTACGTCTAACCAGCATGAGAGAACAGAAGTTAACAGGCCACAAGAACACACCAGGCAGCACAGGCTTTGAAAAATGTAAAAGTTAAAACCTGAGGCATCACATATGGATGTGCTCAATGCTTCCCACCTCGGAAGCAGCAGCCTGGTCCCTCAGAGCTCCTCGGCTGAGCTGTCTCACCCTTACCGCTGACCTTTATCTGGTAACAGAGATCACCCCAGAGCTCTCCCTGCTCCAGACAGGAAATCCCAGCCAGCACCACACGGGCTCGGAGCAAACAGGGACTTTTCCAGCAGCAGGATTTTCACACCTCTCCTGGGCTGCTCTTTCCCTTTGCTCTCCTGCTCGGCATTTCAGGGGGAAATGGATAACACGGGAGATTTAAAGCAGCTCCCCATAAAACCAGCTCAGTTTCACAGCTCCAGCAGGAAAATCTCCTCTGCTGAGGCTGAACAGGCACTTGCAGCTGGAGCAGGGGGAGACCAATGGCTACAACAGGATCTATTTTTCCTGGCTTTGTCTCACTCGACTGCTCCAGAAAACAACCTAAGGGCTCTAGGCAAGGAGCAGAGATCAAATTCACTTCCTTTCCTTGCAGGGTTTGAAGTGAAAGCTCCTATTCCGCAGTGGTCTCTTAGGAAAACATATCCAGCATATTTTTACTCCTTTTTTCCCCCTCTCTCTTTCTTCCTTTTTCCAACAAGCTCTGGATAAAGCCCAGAGCCAGGGCCTGGTGTCTGTCCGGATCAGCGATGTGCACTGGATGAGCTGAGCCTGTCCCAGTTTGAAGGATGCATTCCCAGGAAGTATTCAGCTCATTTTGGGGCTCTGGGAGAGGTCTGCAGGCACCTCCTGGAGCTGCTGAAAGCTGCTTTGTAACATCCTCTAAGCCAGACCTGAGGGGGGTTTATCACACCCAGGCAGATTGGGCAGCTCAAGGTCACATCTTGCTCTGCACAGAACAGCAGAGTCACACCAGGGAAGAAAATCCTTCCACCTCAGTTATTTCACTATTTTTTCATAATATTGTTCTTCCCAAACCTCCACCTGCCCAGGTAACACTGGAGCTCAGCATCCCAGCATTCCACAGGGGATGTCAGAGGCTGCCATTTAATTCCTCAGGAAACAAAAAGCTTGTGGCAAGTGCAGATTTCGGATCCTGAAAAAGGAAGGAAACTCCATCCCCACGTGGAAATCAACATTTTAACTAAGGAAACACAGGATACATCGAAACACAAGGGGATGCAAGTAATTCAGGGGCTGAACTGTGCGTTAGCCAGCAAGCCCCAGTGGTATTTTGGAGCCCATCCTAAGGAAAAGGCTGTTTATTGCCAGCTCCATAGCAACCAACAATCACTTGTGTGAGCTCTGCTTGTCCTGCAGCCAGCCTGGTGTCTCCAGCAGGAAATCAGGGGAGGAATTTTGATTACAAGTGATCACTGCTGAAGATGTGTATTCAGATAAAAGAGACTTTTCATCCAGTCCCCTTTGTTTCTTGATTCATAGTCAAACTCTAATCCTATGGCAAGTTGGAATTCCCATAGCAACTCTTTTTAAGCAGGAAAAGCTGGCAAGGGGGAAAGGGCATTATTTAAATACCTGATTACTGACTTCTGCAGCAAAGCTGCTGCCAAACACCCAAGAACAACTTCTTTTTAAGCTTGGGCTAAAAGTAAAAACCCTTCTAAGGTGAAAATCCTTCATTTTAGGAGCTGCACATTCTTGGTCTGCTCCCACTCCCTGTATATGCACACATCACTCAACACTCGTGCTTCCTAATGCAAGAGGAAAAATGGAAATCTTTATGGTGAAGATGCAAGGCAGAGAGCAAATGAGGATTTATTTTCAAGGGAATCTTGCAGAAATACTTGCAATTAATCTTCTCTGCCCTAGTCCCTGGTGTCAAAGCAGTTGTTTTTTGTAGTCACACTGAGGGACAGAGGAAGGGCCAGAGCAGATTGCTGAAAAAACCTGATTTCCCTTTAAATAATCTAGATTTTCTCTGTTAATTGGAGGACTGGAATTTGTACTGATTGTTTAGAAATACACAGAAAAGAAGAAAACCAACCCACACTGCTGCCCAAATTCATTTGGTTTTTGAACACAGCCCAGCAGTGGCCTCAGCTTAGAGCTGTGCCCCAGGACTGACATGACCCCAGCACAGCCTTCAGAGGGATCCTGAAGCCATCCCCGAATCCCGAGGGATGAAACAGCCTTAGGAGCTCTGCTGAGCGGCCCTGAGCTGGCACGGACTCCAGGCAGCACTGGCTCAGGGCTCAGCCCCAGCCCTTCCCCACATTCTGGGTTCCTCCCAAACCATGGAAATGACACAGACAATTTTCCCTCAAAACAACAACAACCACCCCAGGCACGGAGCTGTACAACCAAACCAGAAATCAGAAATCCAGAGTCTGCAGACTCCTGCACTTTGGACACCTGGAGCACCAAACCACCCCCGCACCTGCACAAGGCCTCGCGCACAGGGGCTTTCATGCACACAGTGGTGACAATCCTGTTCTTCCCCTCCAAAAACCCAGCTCAAGTCAAATCCAGCAGTGGGAAGGAAGCTGTGAACTTCCAGCTGTGCCCTGGGTCACCACTGGTTCAACCACCATCAGCCACGAGATGCCAAACCAGTGCTGCCACGTTGGAGTTGGTGTTGGAGCTCAAGACAAGAGCTCTTAAATTATTTCAAAATAGCAAAAATTTGATTTCTAGGCACTGCCAGAGCTTCTCTTTCGTCTCTGAAGCTCTGGTGCACATTTCAAGTGAGAACTGAGTTTAAAATACCTGGTACAGGGCTTGGGGGTAACTCGACACACTCTCATGTCCCTTCACCAGCCCTCTCGTGTCACTGGGACAGCTCGGGAGACACCACAACAAACAAAATGCAAATTATCCCATCTCAGATTAGACTCTGGAACAGGAACCATCTTTTCTTCCAGCTTCCATGAACAACTCAAACATGGCACACCCAAAGGGGAGCTCTGCATGCTCAGCAAGGGGCTCTGGCTCCTCGCCTGCGATCCAAGGGCACGAGGCTCTCAGGGAGCGGGCTGGGATCAGGGATCTGTGGGCAGATGATGTGCCTGGAACACTGCAGAGCTGGTCAGCCGGGATCAGGCTGGAGGGTCCTCCCAGCACTTCCTGCTGCGATCTGGAGTGGGACCCTGGGAAGGAACATGCTCATCAGGAGCCTGGGTTTGTGCCCTGGGGGCACAGGGATGTCACCCACCCAGGCAGGTCCTGCTCACAGCCCCTTGGGGCACTTTTAAAGGTATGAGCAGCCCTAGTTCTGCCTTTCCAGCATCCAGCTGCCCTTGGAAATCCACTTGGATATTGCCTGCTGCTCCCCAAATATCTCCTCATCCTGAGCTTGATTTTACCAGTTAGATGTGATACCCTGCTTGAAAAATCAGGCTGGGATCAGCTAAGATGGGCTGAAGGCTTTACCTAATTAAAAAATAGAGGAGACAGAGCTCAAAGTCCTTCTGTGATCCCAGGGGAATGGAGGATGCAAGGAACAATGGATAGAGATGAAAAGAGGATGTGCAGACAGCTGGGGGAAAGACATGAAGGGGTAAAAATAAAGAGATAAAAGGAAGCCTCTAAGAACTAGAGGGAAGGACAGAGCTGGCTAGGACCAAATCTAACAGGGCAGAAGAGGAAGGTGATGCAGGACAGATAGGGAAGAAAACCCCTAAACAAAGCATAAAATGCAAAATAACTTAAACCAGCATGAGTCATGGTGTCAGAGTCAGCCCATCTATCACAGGCTGGAACTGCCTCTCCCAGGCACCCGGCAAAGGGCAGAGGCTGCAAGGTCCAGAATCACTGATGATATCACCTCCTACGCTGACGTTTCTCAGCCCAAAAAGAACCCACACCCCACCAGCCCATCCTGTTCCCTGCTGCAGAAATGACTGTGCTGGGGTAACGAGGCAGGAATTAAAAACACAGCAGCGCCTGTGCCAAAAAACCAACAAGGTGCAGCTTTTGGGGGGATTTTGGGCTACGGGGGCAGGCAAACACCTCCCACCACTGCTTCCTAAATAATTCCCAGGCACAAGGCAGTGAGACCCGGGCATAGCTCTGCTGAGCAGAACGCTACTGAGCTGCTGCTACTACAAGTTTACAACCCTCGTCCTCATTAAACTGAGTTTAGTCAGACTCCACAGAGCAGAGTGCTGAGGAGGCAACTGCTGATCTACTTTGGAATCATTCAGGGCCGAGGCAGCTCCCTTGCTCAGCAGCATCCCCACCCTCCATTTTCTGCAGAATCCTTTTCCTGGAGATTTTCTGGACCTGGTTGCTGTGCAGCCCCACAGCTCCCGTCCCATCTCTAAACTCCTCAGGATCCATCAGGTCCAGATCTCCTGGGTCCATCAGGAGGGCTGTGACAGCCAAGGATGGGTGAGTGACCGACACCCCTCTCCCACCCAAACCTCATTCCCTGTCTTTTCCACAGGCTCAGCAGCATCCAGGGAGTGCTTCCAGGGAGAAGGGGCTGCTCCCTAACCCCAGCTCCTGCCAGTCCCCCTCTCCAAGGATTTTCTCCTGCTTTCTGCTCAGCAAAGCTTCAGGAGGTGACAAGTCATAATTCCACACCTTAGAGATTCTGATTTCCCCCCTCCCTCCTGCGTGTGCTGCAGCCTGCAGGTGAGGGGTGCACCACTCCCAGACCTGGAAAAGTAGGGATTTTTCAGGGATATGTCCTGTGCTTTACAGCAAATCAGGCTTCTATTCTNTCCCGTACAACCGATGCGCTTATCACACAAATGATCAACATAATTAGCAATAACTCTTATAAACCAATACAACTCATTACATAAATAATGTCAACATAATTAATAATAACACAATTGTAAACTTATACTGCTCATTAACAAAATATAATTGACATATATAAGCAGGTAACCTTTAACTCATAGTAACACTCTTGGAAACCCCAATTTTATTTATAACACAGATGGTACAGTGAAACAAGAAATTCACATTAAACCTCAGAAATCAGGACTGTTTGAGACTCCTTTTAGCAATGCCAGAAAGGAGGTTTTGGCGAGCTTCAATCAATGTTTTTTCCCACCCAGGGGACTGGAAGTTGGCCAGGGCTCTGGGGGAGCACTGGGGCTTTGCTTGCCTCGATTCCCAGAAGGCACAAGTGCCTTGTCCCCTGTCCTGCTCCTCCTGCTGCAGGAATTTGGTGTCAATAAACTCCACGGGCTGGGAGGGACTGGTAGCTCTGCCCCTGCTGTCATTAGGACTTGGGCCTCATTAATTAATTAACCTTTTCAGGGGGGTGAGGGGGGGAAGTGCTGTGCTGAGACCTGGATTCCAGCATCCTGGGGTTTTCAGGACTCTCCCCAAGGCAGGCACAAATCCCTGCTGGCTTTCCCAAAGGACAGCTCTCAGAAATCCGCTGGCCTTTCCTTTTTTAAGGCAGTTTTTGTAAAAGTCTGACCCCTGAAGGTGCCAAGGATGCTCCTCGATTTTACTCATGCAATGATTTGGGTTCTGAGCACAAGGAGAGCTTTCTCCAGTGGGAAATAATCCCATCCACACCATCAGTTCTTCCCTGGGGCTTAGAAAAGCAGGAATATTTTTCATTAAAGAGTTTATTTTTCCCATTCTTCTCCTGGAAAACATTATTTATTCACAGTTAGGTAAATATGCGCACTCAGGGACAAAAATCCCACTTTTAAGCCTTGAATTTCACAGGCTTTTTGCCTCTTATTTCAGTCACCTTGAAAGGGCGAATCCAAGGTGTTCCCAAATTCCTTAATTTGATTGCTTGGCTTTCTGGACCAAAAGCACTATCCCACTCAAGGGAACAGAGTTTTAATTGCTGTCCAGTTAAAGGAAAGGGCCACTTCTTGTGGGGTTTTTTCCTGTGTGAAGTTCAGTGCATCACAAAATTGTTATATACATATAAAAAAGACAACAAGAAATGTTAAATCAGAAGGGAAGGGGTGCAGAAACTGTGAAGCATTTAGTGAAGAACACGAATGTGGTTGTAAGAAACCACATTTTAGGGGAAAAAAATCTGTTATAACAAAATGGTGTCTTTCTTAGGGGTTGTTCATTAAAGCCCTAAATTATACTTCCAAATGCAGTAATGACAACATGAAACAAGCCCTCGGTAGCTGCAGGCTATGAAATCTCAATGAAAATCTGCTGAGTGACACCCAGGGACCTGCTCAGGGTTTAGACAGCACCAGAGGGCAGCCGTGGAACACAAAAAACCTCCTTGGAGCTCACAGGAACCAGGGAGACACAGCAGAAAGAGCTGCCTTCCGTAAACTCATCCCCTGACAGAACAAAACCGAGGGTATTTGCAGGAAAAGCATCCACATGAGCCCTGTAAGTAGAGGGAAGATAAGGGAAAAAAAAAATCATGAGGGCTCTTCAAAACCAGCTCATCCAAAAGCTGCTTATCCCAGGCAGCCTGAGATGCTGCAAATCCGCTGCCATTTATTCACATTTCTCTCCCTCCAGCTGCTTTGAGGGCCCTGTTCCCCCGGGACATCTTTATTCCAGCACTGACAGATTCCTTGGATGAAAGGTTTGTTATTGCTGTGCCAGGAATGGCTTTTGCCACGGCAGCGCCCTGAGCTACAGAGCGAGTGTCAGTCAAAGCCAGCATTATCTGTGCAGGGGGAGCCCCATCCCCCCCAAACCCCGCGGGGACTCGGAGCCACAGGCACAGCCCCAGGAGGAAACTCGGCAGTGCCAGGGGTAAGGGCAGAAATTAATTAAAGGGGGAAAATAAGGGATGGGTTTCATTTTTATACGGGAAAGGGAGAGATTGAGGCACAGGGGAATAAATCCTTCCTTTATCTCTTACAGGCTGCTGCAGAGGAAAGGATAAGAATTAGAGAATCCTGGAATGGTTTGGGCTGGAAGGAACCTCAAAGCCCATCCCATCCCACCCCTGCCATGGGCAGGGACACCTTCCACTGTCCCAGGGTGCTCCAAGCCCCATCCAGCCTGGCCTTGGACACTTCCAGGGATGGGGCAGCCACAGCTTCTCTGGGCCCCCTGTGCCAGGGCCTCACCACCCTCATAGCCAGGAATTCCTTCCCAATATCCATCTAAGCCTTCCCTTCTTCAGCATAAAGCCATTCCTCGCTGTCCTGTCCCCCCATCCCTTGTCCAAGGTCCCTCTCCAGCTCTCTTGGGGCTCCTTCAGGCACTGGAAGGGGCTCTAAGATATCCCTGGAGCTTCTCTTCTCCGGGCTGGACACACCCAACACTTTCAGCCTGCCAAAGTTTGTTTTCAGGAGTTTCTTTCCCATGATTCCCACAATTACCTGGTGCAAGCAGTGCTGAGGCACCTGCTGCCATCCCACAGCCAGAGGAAAACACCCCAGGCAAGAAAAGGAACTTTTAAGCAGCTCAGAGTGGGGGTGAGAACAGCCCTGCTGTGCAACCCCTTCAGCTCATCCTGTAACATCAGCCACTCCCTGGCACCAGCGTTTGGTGCGGATTTATTGCTCCAAGCAGCTCAGATTATTTGTCCAAACGAGCTCTAAAATATCACTACAGAAAAAAAATCCCCCCCAACAACACTGCTGTACTTCCTCACCTGCGGAGCAAACCCTCCCCTCAAACGACACCCAGAGAATCCACAGAAGGATGGTCAGAGCACAAAAACCACCCAGAGCTACCCTAAATTCAATTAATAACCCACTCATCACACAAACTCCTCTTCTCCTGCCGTCCCCATGCTGGTTCTGACCTGAGGACGAGGCTCAGGTGAGGAACAAACCCCAGCTGGGCCCATTTTCCACCTTCCCTCCCCCCACTTTCCCTCCTTGCCATGAGCAATTGCTCACGGATATCAAATTGCTTCAAAGCTGCAGTTCAGAGTCACCCCTTGGCACTGAGGTGGCGGTGCCACAACTCCAGGGGCAGCAGTGTAGAAATTCTGGGGATTAATGTGAGACCCTAAAAATCCAGGTGCTGTTTTCGGTGATTTTCCTCATTAATCCCTTTATCCAGAGTGTCCTTGCCCTCAAAGGAAACCTAAGTTCCCCTGGTCATTGTAACAGGTTTTTCAAACCATTACAAACAGTTTATGGACATAAACAGGCTGAACTTTTGCTATCTTCACAATGCCACAGTAAATCAGGAACATCCCTAGCAGACACAGCCTGAAAATCATCCCATTTCCCACAGAAAGCTGATGTGAAGCCCTGACCTTCAAAGCAGACACCACTGAAGTGGTTCAAAGTGCAAAAACAAAAACCCCAAACCAACACACCAAAAACACCTGTTAAAGTGTCAGCCCAGGCAAAGTTCTTTCTCCTTTGAGGTTTACAGAACAAAACTCTGTCTCCTCCCCACTCTCACACCATTTAGAAAGTTCTTTAATCTAAATTGAAAGCACTGATAATGACATTGGATGTCCTAGATAAATTCTGGGAGATGAATTGTGCCGTGGATTCTCCTGGGTTGGAAAGGATCCCATTATCAGCACCCCTCGAAACTATTTTAAATTAAAGACAAACCAGCAGCTGCAGAGATAAAGGAGAAAGGGAAAAATGAAGCACTCACTGAGAGAAATCTTTCCTTAATCCGCCCCCCCCCCCCAGGTTTGTATTTACTGCTAAAATAAATTCAGGTTGGATGGAAAGTGTCAGACCAAAAGAGATGAAAGTGCTTTGCATCAAAATTCCATCAGGTTCTTTGGTTCAATAAAACAGCTTTTCCTCTTCTCAAATCTCAGTAACAACTTCTGCTTTCCCTACAGCTTTTCACTCTTGTTTTCATTTCAGCCAGAAAATGTTAAAAGCTCATTTAAAACTACTTCAAGTGGAGTTTTTTGTGATTATTTTGTTGGTTTTGGTATTTTTAACAATGAACATTTTCTTCTATTTCTTCTCCACCTCCATTTTATTCCTAGCTCCACGTCCTTAGAGTCCTGCATTAAAAATCCAAGACAGGATCCAGATTTTAACAGCACATTTGCAATGTTTTATATGGATAAATTCCTTTAGTTCATTGCTTTCCAGTAGCTGATACCTTCCAGCCTGGGGCAAATAAGGGCTTACAGAAATTTTACTGTCTCAAGTGGAACTGAAGCTGATTGTTACAAATAGTCCCATAATGAGGTTAAAAGGGCCATAAATCTTCACAAAGTCAAGTTCCTTCCTGCTCTGAAGGCACATTTTCAGCAAGGTAAAGTCTATTTAGGCAGAGCTTGGAGCTGAAAACTAAACCTAAAATAGCAACTCAGCCCAAGAAGCGAAAAAATCATTGTCAGAGAAATTATTTACCCTGGAAATACAATTGTCTGAATTTGGGTTGAACTCCAGGGAGCAAGAAGTGGATGCCAGGGAAGAAGAGGGAGCCACATCACCCCTTTATTGGGGGTTTCATGCTTGAAAGGAAAAAAAAAAGGCAGGCTAGGCCCTGGATCGAAGGAGAAGGGGCCCTGCTTTGACTTTTGTGCCAGATGTGCCAGGTCAGAGCCAAAAAGGATTCTGGCAGCTCACAGAAAGGGAAATTGAGGAGCTGAAATCTTAAGATATTTTCCTTTTCCCTGGGAACACGTGGGAAGCACCAACACCTTGTCAAGCCCTGCATCCACTCCAAACCCTAACATTTCCCCCTCTAACACCGGTCTCAAAGCCTACAAATCCATAATTATCCACCAGCTGTCTTTGGGAGGAAGCAGCTCTCCAGGCACCCTCAGGAACTTGGGTACAGCCTTGGGCTGAGCAGGAGGCTGCCGGGGAGCACGAGGGTGGCTGATCCCTGAAGACCCGGGATCCCAGGATAACCCCAGCACAGGGAGTGCCCTCATGCGTTGGCTGAAACCCTCCTGGAGGGGCAGCTCACCCCATCAGCAATCCCAGCCAGGACAAGCACAGTGCAGGGACCCTCCAGGCATTCCAGACAGGAATAAAAGGAAACAGAGCCAGGACTGGAGACAAGGCCACAGCAAGAGCCCAAAACTTCCTCCCAAGAGCCAGGGTGAAAACCCAGCCTGGAAACAAATTCCAGTGTGCCTCCAAGGCCTCATCCCAGAGGGAAATTACCTGCATGGGGACAGTCCGTGCCGGAGGCAGGGTCTGAGCCCAAGGCAAGGAAGGATAGGAGGGCTCCAGGCTGAGCTTAAATGGAACCATTGGCAGGTGTGGGGGAGCCCCAGGTGAGGCTGCTCAGGGCCATGAGGGGGTATTGAGGTGGCTAATGTGGAACAGCTGCTGAGCATCCCTGCTGGGAGATTGGGGTCTGGGCAGCTCTGCAGCTTCCAGACTTTTCCACGAGAAGGCACTGAGTCACTCCCACACAAATTTCCTTCCAGCTGCCCCCGAAAAATCCTCCTTTTCCTGCAAACCAATGTACTGTCTGCACAGTCGAGGCCTCTTTCCCCTGACTGCTGATTCCTGGCTGGAATATGCTCCTGTGGATCCAGGACTGGTCCTTTCCTTCCAGCAGATCCCTGCTGGGCTCCTCCAAGCCCAGGGCAGGATGTGTCTGGGGTGGGCCCAGGGACTGAAGTTTGGGGTTGGAAGCACAGAGATAGGGAGAGCTCTCAGGATGCATCCTCGCTTCCCTCTCTAGGTGGAACAGGGAGCACAATGGGAACCTGCTGCTGTTCCAGAGGGACGGATTTGGGACTGCTGTGGTCTTCAGGAAGGTTCAAAGACCCTAAAATCTGTGAGGATGTTAGTGACGTGAGGGGCTGGGGACAAGGGGACCAAGACCAACAGGAGGAAGTAGAAGAAGAATTAAGAAATATCTTAGCCCTTGCTGTTTCTTCATCCTCTCTCTGAAACAGAGCTCACCTCACTGCCTCACTCGGTGGGCTGAGCCCGTGAAAGGCCACAAGGCGCTCAAACAATTAATCAGGGTCGTTATCTAATATGTGAACACGTCTGTCACAGCTCAGTGGCCTGCAGACCTGGGGAGCTACTGACAGTTTAGCCACAGCTGCACGAAACCAGAAGAGGCTCTGAGCCTGCATGCAAAGCTGCAGAAATATCCCCACACCTCCTGCTCTGTGTGCTCCTGCAGCCCCTGCTCGGTGCTGAACTCTCTGGGGGAAAAGGTTCTGCAGCAGCTGCAGCACAGGAACACATGGGATTTGTGTCCCGTGGGATTATCCAACACGCCAGGCTTGGTTTGGGTTCTGGTCGGGGCTGTCACGCTCCAGTCAAACACATCAGGATGAGCAGCGGGGAGGAACAGCCAAATTTATATAAAGGAACAGAGTTCCCAATTTGCCCCTCCAAAGGGAGTATTTCCTGAAGGAAAGGGAAACCTCAGGGAATTCAGGCAGGCCCCTGTGCCAGTCTCAGCAGCCTTTTGCCCCAGTTTACTCTTTTGTTTAGAAAAAAGGATTTTCCCCTTCAAGCTGTCTTTGGTGACTTCCCTGGTCACCAGCTTCCCATCAGCAAGGACACTCCCAGACACTCAGGCTGAAGCTGGACAAAGGACTTGGGATTCTCAGGAGTGGTTTTGGTAGGAGATAAAACAACTTGGCAGCAAATAACGGGCATTTCCTGCCTGCAGGTTCCACCAGACTTCACCTGCACCTCACCCCGTGTCTGTCACTGCTCAGGGGCCGTGGTGACACCGGGTCCCTCCCTCCACCTGCCAGCCCAGGACTGCTCAGGACACGATTCTCCCTTTCCTACACCTCTCCCACGGCAGCATCTTCCAGCACTTCTTGCTTTCTGGGCTGTCTGAGCATCTCCAGCTGGGGAAGCTGCTCAGCCTCTCGTGCTCCCTCTGGAATGTCCCCCCTGCCCCGGGAGCTGCTGTCCCTGGGGAAGGCACTGCTCCCCTTCCTCCGGAGCATCTGTGAGGCCGCTGACAAAAGGCAGGATATCGTTTTCCTGAAGCCTGATGGCTCTAGCTCTCCAGAAATCTAATTAATGCATGTTAATGAGGCTAATTCAAAATCCCTGATCCAGCGACTGCCCAGTGCTTCTTCCAGACTTCAGATCTCCTTCCAGCTAGGAAAAAAGGAAGAAAAAGGAGTTAGCAGAGCTGATCTTTGCATCTTGACACCGTCACAGTTTCGGTGATGTCTCAACCACAAACCAGCAATCTCCTTTTGCTTTCCCTCCACCTGTGCAAGAATTCTCAGAATAAAATGATTGCACCATGAATTTATGAGCTGCAGCTCTTCCGGACAAGGTGCTTGGTCATGTGGTGGCTACAAAGGTTTTCTTATCCAGACACAAAAATGATGAAACGTCCTCGGAAAAGCAGACATGGGGCTGATACCGAGGTGGAAGAGGAACCCAAGAGTTACTGACGAATCTGGGAAACATCTGGGTTCTGCTTACGAAGAGAAAACAGGAAAAAAACCAAACCCAAAGTGTTTTATGTAAACTCAGCAAGCAAAAATACCAAACCAGACCCAAACAAAAAAACCCAAGCCCCAATAACTCAGCCTGAAATGAGAAAGTGAGAAGTGCAGTTCCAATTCACAGGCGATTATAATTTCCCAGTCAGAGCCCAGTGCAAACTGGGATTAGCTATGGCCTGATTTATGGGGGACTCACAGGACTCTTGTGGATCCTTCCACTGATTTCAGGGGGGAAGGGAAGGAAGGAAGGAAGGAAGGAAGGAAGGAACGAACGAACGAACGAACGAACGAACGAATGAACGTACGTTGCTTTTAGTCTAAAATTAGACTCTTTAAGAAGCCAATTCTGAACTGTTTTACTCCCACTTCTCATTGGGATGTTCTACGTGTGGAGCCTCCCCTATGCTCCATTTTCTCAACAGAACTTAAAGGTGGAGGAGTTAGCCCAATCCCAAAAGCCTCTTCCCAGTCTCCCAAATGGATTCTCAAAGGTTCTCACTTTAAAGCATCAGGATTTGAGAGCTCCAAGCCAATTAAAACCCTTTGGAAGTCGGTGGGATATTTGTTTTCTGCAGGGAGGGAGGATTGCTGGGATCTGGGGCCTTAAGGAGGTATCTCAGCTAAACTGTAAATTGTTTGTGGGATGTGTCTTCAGGAAATGTCCCTAAAAAAGTGGGATTTTGCCAGTTAAAGTTTGGATTTAGCCCCAGTGAAGCTGTGGTACTGTTTCAAGGGGAGTGGAACTGGAAGCTGTGGTTTCCCTCTCTGAGTACAACTGGAATATGGGGGGAAATCAATTCAGACTGACTCAAAGGCAGCAAATATTCCTTCTCCCAGCTCCTGAATCTGGGAATACATGGTTGGAAACATCCTTTTAGAGTAAATCCCTTATAGTAACTGGTACCACCCATTCAGAAACACTATCCAAGGAGTTGGTAGTTTGATACAATCCACATTTTGGATAGGAAATTAAATTAAAAATTGAGACTATAGGGAGAAACATGGAAGAAACTGTTGTTTGATCCCAGAACCAGAAGGATTCTTTCTGCCAGACTGGAATGCTGCAAACATAACTTAGAAATGACTATGCTGCTTTTCCTCCCCAGGTGTCAGAGGAAACTGAGGAGTGAAAGACAAATTTGAAAGAGAAAACAGAAACAAGGGGCGAACCTGAACACAGAGCTACTGCAGAAACTGTCAAAACAAGAAGCAAAGTCCAACAGCGCCAAGGAATTTTGGCTGCCAAGGAAATCTTGACTCCTCTATCCAAAAGAACTCTTGTAAGAGTAAAGACTTACTCATCCTTTCCGTCACCCAGCTGGATTTAACGCCCTTGTGGGATGTGTGCGAAGGACAGCGCTTTCCAAGATGGGAAGCAGGCTCCAGGAGCTTCTGGCTTCTGCTCTGGTCCTCTCACCAGCTCCAGGAGACAAATCCACCTTGTGGGATGCCACAGCACCTTCCCAGCTCTCCTTTGCTGTTGCTGAGGACTTGCTGGACTGAGGGTCTTCAGCTGTAGCTCTGGAAAGCAAAAAGTTGGAGTTTGTGACTGGTGGGGTTCAGCTTCAGCAGAATCCAGGCACAGCCAGGCACCTGGAGCAGGACTAAGAGCTGACAAAAGATCTTTATAAGCCAAAAACCCCCAAACAGATGATGCTGAGCTAATGTTTCTCAGGAAGAGCTGAGATCGAGCTGTTCCATCAACATCTGCACGCATCACTGCGCCTCTGCCGTTGGGCAGGGAAATCAAACCAGCTCCCAGGATTTTGTCCTGCTCGTTTAGAATCCTGGGAAGCAGTGATAGAGCAAAACCTTCTCATGGCTTTTCATTATTCCAATCAGCCAGTGAAATCTGGGCTGTGGATGATGTGATTTGTTGGTGCTGTCAGTGTTTCTGATCTTATTGAAGTGATAAAATGTCTCATGAGGCTGTTTTCTCCCAGGAACCATTTTCCTTGGAGTCCTTCCCCAGCCAGGAGCACCCAGAGCAGACCTGAGATATAACTGCTGCTATTGATCTCTTGCTGTCAGCTGTTGATGGTATTGAATTAATTTTTTGCTCTGACCAGTTTTATATCTTAGGCCCAGGCCTAAGCCTGTGTTCATGTCTGTAACACACCCTACACGTGTCCTACATGGCACCTGACTGGTTCCAAATCCAGGCTGGACAGGAATTTGAGCAACCTAGTCTAGGTGGACACCTGGAAGGTGTCCCTGCCCATGGCAGGGGGTTGGAATGAGATGAGATTTAAGGTTCCCTCCAGCCCTAACAGTCCTGTGATTCCATGAATGACCTGACAAGAATGAGGTCCAACCTGGCCTTGGACACTTCCAGGGATCCAGGGGCAGCCCCAGCTTCTCTGGGCACCCTGTGCCAGGGCCTCCCCACCCTCACAGGGAAGGATTTCCTCCCAGTATCCCATCTAAAAGTCTCCTGATTTTTAAATGCAATCAAGTTCTCTCTCGGCTGCAGTCTTTGTTGCTGTTCACAGACAAAGTGAAAGGGGAAGCAGAGTCTCATGAAGAAAATGTGATGAAGAACATGACTGGGGTTGATCATATTCATTGGGAGGGGGTTTTCCAGTCTCGGGAATTCCCCATGGAGTTCACTGGGTTTGTGTTCCACCTCTCATGAAAATACTCACCCTTCTCTTTGCAGCCTTCATGGGGAGGCTGCACCAGTGTCACGGATGATATTTGGGACGTTGGCTTTTGGATCATGGAATCCCAGGATGGTTTGGGATGTGTCCAAGGTCGCATGACTCTCACACTTGTCCTGCCACTACAGAGGGGTGAGTCACCTCTGGGTGAGAGGTGACAGAATTCCAGGAGATCGTTCCAGGCTGAGTTGGTTCCCTGAGTCTGATGTTCCAACACCAGAAGATCCTTTTGCTGGAAGCTCTAAATTAACAAATTATAGCCTTTACATTTAATTGGATCTCACCAGATTGTGCTGGTGATTCTCCTCTGAGAAAACTGAGGAATGGCTTTGGCATGAAGCTCCAGAAGGAACACAAACAATGCACTCAATTCCCTGTGCACGTAAGGAAAAGGAACTTCATGTGCCAGCCTGTGGCAGCTGCTCCAGGATAACGCACCACTACAAAGACCCCCTTGGGAAGAGAACTTTTGCGAAGAAATTAAACTGGGCAAAGAAATTAAAACCACCACAGGCAAAACTAAGAGATCATTTTCCTCCCCAAGCGTCCCTCAAAATGTTCATTCATCCCCTCCAAAAAGGCTGCTGGAATCTGTCTGTCAAGGGATTCTGAGCTGCAAGGGATGAAGGAGAAGTTTTGGCAAAGAAAACCAATGATTATTTTTAGCATCAGCTGCATGGAAAATACTTCTCAGAGGCTCTACTTGGTTAGAGGGGAAGATACGTTTTCTCCTTTTTAGTTCCTGTTAAAAACTAGAATTTAGGAAGTAAATAACTGACAAAGAGCAATGGGTCTGACAGGCAAATCCTTGCGGCTGGCGTTGGCAAACCCCAAATCTCCCCTTGGAAAAGCTCCTCGGACTCTCATCCAGCTCCAGGGATTCAAGGTGCTCAGCCGCTCTGAATAAAATGCGGAGTGAGCTTCCAAGGGTTTGGGCACCCACACTTGAGAGCATTCCAAGATCTCCTTTCTCTTTCTGCTGTCAGGGAGGAATATTTTTGTTCCTGTAGAAACCCTTGGTGCGAACGTTTGCAGCTCGTTATCTATCCCCAGTTCCAAGAGCCCACGGAAGGGATCGGCTGCCGTGGGCTGCAGGGATGGGCTGAGACAGAGCTACCAGGCAGCTCTGGTAGGAAAAGCTGCTGGTTTGAATTAAAAATCGATTTCTTTGGAACAGAATCAGCCTCTCTGTTGGACAGGAGGAACGTGTGTGTCTGTACTGGGGGCAGAGGAAATCGTTAACGACGTGAGTTAACGACGTGGTGCAGTTGTAGCTCTGTAACAGCAGAGAGAGAGGCACTAATGAGCAATGATATTTTGGTGGCCAGAAAATGCAGGTAATTAGAAGTTATTTCTCACAGAACACTCCATTCTGACTTTTTCCATGTGCCTCCTGCTCCTTTTTGTTGCAAGGGAAAAAATTATTATCAACTTGAGGCCCAAAAACAGAAATAAAAGGGAAGAATTTTAAAATGTTGTCATTCTCTGTTCCTCTTTCTGTTATCTGATTTATTAGAATAAACAGCACCATTATGTAATTTAACCTCCGTACATACATTTCACTTCCCTTCAAATAATCCTTTAAATTCTCCATAGGAAGAATCACAGAATCAGGATACAATAATTTATTTTCTCCTTGTCAGAGTACAACTTTTCACCAAATTTAGATAAATTTCTTGGTGTGATCTTTTGTTGAATATCTGCTTTTCCACACTCCAAAGGCTTGAATTGACAGCAAAAGACATTTGACATGAAATCTAAATCTTTATGTTGTTTTCTGGCTGTTCCATCCAATATTATAATTATTTATTGGATGCCCCATCCTTGGAAGTGTCCAAGGCCAGGCTGGACGGGGCTTGGAGCAGCCTGGGATAGTGGAAGCTGTCTCTGCCCAGGGCAGGGGGTGGCACCGGATGGACTTTGAGGTCACTTCCCATCCCTATATCCTGGGATTCTGTGATTTTAGAGAAATTTTAGTAATTATGTACTAATATTAATATTACTATATTAATAATACTGTACAATGTACTACATTAATATTTTATATATACTAAATAATACGTTTTCATAAATTACATACCTATCTCAATAATAATTTAGAAATGCAGCTGCTTTTCCTCTGGTTCCCACTGTAGGGATGTAATTTGTTTTATGGGAGGTTTTCTTCCTTATTTGATTTCTCCGCTTGCAGATGTGGAAAACCTCTAAAAACCCAGTCACAAATATTCTATGGACTTAACCACAAAACAGCCACAGAGCAGCAGCTCAATTTTGGATTTGGGGAAAGAACTTGGAAAGGAAACAGAAGCATGGAAAAGGCATGGAAACTTCTTTCTCTGTGGGATGATTGCACATCAAACCCAGCTCCTCAACAGTGAACAGGCAAAGGTGGAGCTACTTTTTTGAGTTAAAACCATGGCATTACTCAATGATCTGTTACATGATGATGGCACCGAAGTCCAGGTGGCCTTGCAGGAGCCAAGTTCTCCTTTAATCCAGGTAATTACAGTAATGAATATTTCTGGGAAGCCCTAACCAAGAGGAGGAAGAGCCTTTTGCTGCACAAATTGAAGCTTTACCCTCATAACGAGGGCAAGGAGCTCTGCAGGGAAATTCCATCATACCCAGCATAACTGTCTGCAAGATCTCCAGGCAGTTGTGGTTCATCAGCGGAAAAAGCCACTTCCTGAGCCCTTGGTCTGCAGGATGAGCGATAAACCACCCCAGTAAACAGGGCTCAGATCCCCGGGCTGCTCCAGTCCCTCTCCAGCTCTGAGGGCACACGGTGCTGCTCAGGTCAGCCAGGGCTTTGGGACTGTTGGTAATTCCCAGCTGAGCCTTCCAAAAGCCCAGCCAGCAAAAGTCCTTCCATTTCAGGTGGGAAAATGTTCTCCCCACTTTGCAACTGCACCTCTTTAAGGAAGAAAAAATTCAGCAGGATATTCTGCAGGTGCAATGAGCTGTACTTTTAAATTTCCTGCGTGGCCCTAAAACTCTCATGTAACAACCTGCCCCAAACCAGAGCAATTTATGGCCATGGGGAAGGGCAGGAACAGCAGCTGCATCTTTTCCCTCTCCTTTTTTTTTACAAGGATTGTGGCTTTTGCTCAGATTGGTCACGGCTGTCCTCAATGGAAGTTCATGCAGAGAAGAGCATCTGCACAAGAGCTGATAAGAGGATGGGGAGACCTTGGCACAGGTGCCCAGAGAAGCTGTGGGTGCCTCTGGATCCCTGGAAGTGTCCAAGGCCTGGTTGGAACAGGGCTTGGAGCAGCCTGGGCTACTGGAAGGTGTCCCGGCCCATGGCAGGGGGTGGAGCAAGATAAGCTTTAAACTCCTTTGCATTCTAAACCATGCTATGATTCTGTGATTCTCTGAATGTTTGTTTTCCACAGATGCTGGTGGGGTCAGTCAGGGAACTCCTGTTCCCAAATTCTCAGCTTGCCAGGCTGCAGAGTGCAGTGATTTTATGTGAAAGACAATTTTGTGTTTGGATAAATTCCAGCAAATATGTTTCCATTGCTGAGGGGAAAAAAAAATCAGCTAAACAGGATGTGCTGATAAACACTTCAGCACCAGCCAGAACCTCACTATTGCTTTTTACAAGGCCCATATAAATAATTTTAAAATAAACACCTGGCAAGCTCCCAACTTCTACCAACCTCCTTTGACAACTCATGGAAATGAGACCATCTGGAAAGCACAGCACTGCATTTTAGGGGGTGCTCATATAGAATTATCTGAATGAGATCCATCAGATTTGTTTCTGAGGTTTCTGAGCTGTCAGACATCAACACTTACATTGTCCCACGTCAGGCAGGAGCTGCTGTGATGTTTGACTTCACGCTCTCAAACCACAAGAGTTCAACTGGTGAGAGCAGGGACAGTCGAGTGCCGAGAGCCAGATCCCAGAGAGGCAAAGCAAGGGGCAGATTCCTGGTGGCTTTCTGGAAATCCAAGCAGTGAGATCCTCCAAGGGGGTAAAGCTGTAGCCCCAGCCATGTATTTATCCCCTGGGATCAGGTGAGGCTGGATCTGTGCCTGTTCCTTGTTCCTTGAAGCAGTGTCAGAAGTGCCACCCTTGGGCATTGCTGGCAGGGAGATCAGCGAGTGTAAACCGAGCTGGGGACTTATTTAGTGCAGGAGAAATGTCAAGCAAGGCTCGCACTGTGCTAAAAAAAGCCATTGGGAAGTCGGACCTCATCCGCAGGAGGACAGAGCTGGAGCAGAGCACCCAGCAGGTCCCCAGCCCTGGGGGCAGGAGGGGACAGCGGGGCTGAGCTGCCAGGCAGGAGCAGCCAGAAACCTCGGGAGCGTTTCCATGGTCTGCTCAGAGCTGTGCCTGGAGGGGAGGAAGAGTTGGAGGGGACGAAGGGGTGCCCTGCACCCAGCTCCCCTTGGGCTCTTCCCAGTGGGTGCCGAGCCAAGCCGGCAGAGGCACGGGGCAGAAAACACCTGGGACAAAGGCACATAACCCCATTTCGGGGTCACTATGGGGACACCCGACCAGGACTGAGCTGGCAGGGCTGCGAGCAGAGAGGGTCCCAGCAGAGCGGGCAGGGCTGTAGCCACATCTGAGCACCGGCAAACCCAGCACCTTTTGTGGCACGTCGTGATGTCACCCAGGTCCCCTCGCTCGTGTAAACAGCGGTGCAGGAGACATTCCGCTTCCTCCTGAGCGCTCACTCGGCTGCGCTGAGCACGGCTGTGCCTGCGAAGGTAAGGCTGCTTCAAACCCTCTCCTTGGGACCCAGAACCGCGCCCGCGCTGCTTCCTGCAGAAACCTCCCTCTCCTCGGGCTTTTCCTTAGGGGTGGCTCTTGCCAGGAGATCTGTGGCACTTGGAGCCCTGCAGCAGCGGCAGCCGCTGCTCTCCTCGTGTGCCAGTGCTCTGGGTGAACACATGGAGGAGTTCAAACAGCGGCTGCCGCGCCTGCAAAAACACAAATGTCGGGCGTGGGCAATTAGTGATGCTCCAACTGCGCTCCAGTGTCATTAATAGCGATCATTTCCTTCTTTTGCCTGATTCCTCCGGGAATATATTTTATTTTAAAGTCATACTTGACACTAAGGGTAACGTACAAATCTGGTTTTTCCAACAATTTTATTGTCATAAAATAAAATCCATGTGCTGCCCATCTTTGTGCCATCCAGGGCTCTGTGAGTGAGCAGCAACAGGAGGAAAGTAATAATAGTGAGAGGACACAAGATGACAAAAATAGTAGGATTGCTTGGACTTGCTTTTGCTAATGAGAATCCTGAGGTGGTTTTAATTCTTAGTTCAGACTGCAGTCACTGCTGTGGCTTAAAACTTAACTTCATGGGCTGAAGCTTTTAAACTTGACTTCACGGAGTGAAGGTTTTAAACTTAACTTCATGGACTGATGGTTTTAAGCTTGACTTCATGGGCTGCAGGTTTCCAGCTGTACTTTGTAAAAGGGGCTTTTCTGCTGCCTTTGCTTCCACTTGCACCAGCAGCTCAGCGCTGCTGGGAGCCCAGCAAACAGCCCGTGGGGGTGGTCACAGACAGGATTAAGAGTGGGTGGCCCCTGAATCCGAGATTTCTGCAAGTGGACCAAGAGGGAATCTCTGGCAAGGTGAGTCAGGGTGACAGGATCTGCAGGAGGGGATTCCTCAGCCAGCGGGAGCAGGAGCTGTGCAGGGACAATGGGTTCTTTCCAAGGGCATGTTTTTGGTGTCAAGTAAAAGTGTTTGGGGACTTTGGCCTCGGTGCCAGCAACATCAGCCATGGGAATTACATCCATGAGGGAAGTGCATCTGTGGGACAGCCCTTGCTTAGCCTGGAGCCAGCACTCTGAGGGGGCTGGTAGTGTCTCTGCTGGAGCTGCAGGAAGGAGTTCCACCAGTGCTGTAGAACGAAAATACTGCAGACAACCCAGCCCTGCTCTTTTTCTGCGAAAGAAAACCAAAAACAAGCACATTTATCTGTAGAAATTTCCACTCTGACTGCAGAGGTTTCACCCCCGTGTCGTGGCTGTGCACTGAGGGCAGAGCGTGGACATGTTTGTGCCCCAACCAAATCGATTAACCTGGCTCTGATGGGCACTTCAGACAGATCCAGGACTCTGGAATGACATCCCTGTGATTCTCAGCCTATCCAGATTAACATCTTTTTCATAGAAATGCCATGCTTAGTTTCCAAAGCTCCAGTAATAACATGCTCACTTCTTATATCCTTACTGCAACAGCAGCAGGGACATAGAATCTCACAAAAATAGAAAAAATGGTGGTTGGATCTCAGTGTGTTTATTTGCTACCATTTTTTTTAAAAAAATTCATATTCTGAAAGCAATGTTGCAGTGGGAGCTGCCTGTCTGCAAGATGCAAATGAGCACTGATGAAATCTACTGGAGCTTTTCAGCCTTCTGCAGCCTCTGCTGCACAGCCACCATGCACTGAAGGACTTTGGAGGTGTAATTTTAGGACCCTCAGTGGTATCTGGAGTGTGTGCTTTTGTGCACAGGTGGGAAGAGAAGGGGTTGGTGTGGGATTAAGCCTCAGTCTGAGCCAAAGTGAGAGGAAAGGCAGAAATGTAGAAGTTTTGTGGTGTCCTGTGCGTGTGTGGGTGCATTTTTGTTAGAGATGGTTTAACCTCATTATGTTTTTATGGCTTTGTAATGAAATCATTCATCCTCAGAAAGGGCCCTGCTGATGAGCCAGCAGACACCACCCCTGTGCATAGTAATTGTGTTTATGGATTAATTGTGTGCACTGCCAGCCAGGTCACCCTGCTCAGACCCTGACTTCTCTGAATGCAGAGGGGGCTTTTCTGACTCCAGGGCATCCAGCTCCTGTTCCCTGAGTTAGATCTGCTGGGGTGGTGGGGCTGGGACCTCACTGACAGGCTGGGTTTTGTAACCTCTTGGCTCCACCACAGCTCCATGATCTCCATCAAAGTGCAGCTTTTCAGGACTCTTCTACCTGCAGATTGGATCACAGAATCACTTAGGTTGGAAAAGACCTTTAAAGATCATCAGCAAAGATACCAGCAACCAGGCCCACTCCTGGGAGCAATTTTTACCCTAATCAGTTATTCAGCAACACTGAATGTTTTCAGTTTCATGTTTTCAGTTTGGGATGTTCCTAAATGATGGCAACATAGACTCATGAGAGCTCCCACTGCTGCCACTCAGGCAACACTTGGGGGTGAGAAAAATAACTTAGAGGGCAAAGAAATGAAATTTGGATGAACTCTGACACCTTGTGGACAATTAGCAGATGAAGGTGATGGACAAGGGGGAAGCTCCCCATGCTCTGGGTCCCGCAGGGCCTCGAGCTCCCGCCTGGGCAGCAGGGTTTGTCCCACCAGAGAGCCAAGGCTGGGCTCTGGGATGGAGTGTGCAGCATCACCCTGTGTTCCAGGGACGCAACCTGGACACAGCGGTTTGCCCTAAAACCTCTGTTCAGAGCCCAGTTTGAGTCAGCAGCCCTTCACCCCATCACCCCAACTGTCCTCAGTGTCACATGAGGCCTAAGTCACAGAACCACAGAATAGTCTGGGTTGGAAGGGACTAAATAAGGCCTAAGTGTATTTAAGGACCTTGATAAGCAGATTGGCTGCTGTGAGTCATTGGAACAAGGACACACTGGCCAGCATTTAATTAGATAATTAACTATAAAAGTGTCTTTAAAATATAACATTTTGCGAATGTACCTAAACCTGAGTGGTTTTAATGGCCATCCACCAGCTGTGTTGGGAGGAGCAGCAGGCAGGCCATCCAGCTTTGATATCCAAGGAAAACCAGGCACATGGGGACTTGGAAAATGGTTTCTTGCCAAAGGGGGAGGTGACCCAAAGGGACAGAAGGTGCAGTGGGCAGTGCTCTTACCAGAGCCAAGGGCAGCAGGTGGCCATGGCCAGCTGGACAACAGCTGGAAAGGGATGAAACCTCCTGAGCAAGAGAAATTCCCAGGTCTCCCAGGAAATGGGGTGTAACCCACATCCACCACTCTGAGGGGAGGAACACCTCAGTGCTCAGCTCCATTCCCTCTTCACTCCATGTCCTGACAACCCCAGGATGGGGAGCAGGAGGCCTCCAGTGCTGCTTCTCAGGGGAGATAAATCCGTGAGCCAGATGAATCTTTCTCCTGTGTTTCCAGCACAGTTCGAGCCTCTTCTCTCCTCATGGGCCTGTTTTGGCCTCACGGCAGGAGCAAGGCTGTGGTGTTCTGGGATGGGGCTGCTGGGGAACAGCAGAGCGTCTTGTCCCAGAGCTGTGTGTGGGGAGGGGGACTGGGAGGGAGCTGGAGGGACAAAAGCAGCTCTGAGAGCCTGGGATCCAGCATTTTGGTGAAGGAAGGGAATGAGCCGGAGAGTTTTCCAAGGGCAGCACTTCCCCGACTCTCAGAGCAGCTGGAGCTGCTAAAGCTGAGGCTGCTGCAGGAGGTAAACATGCAGACCTTGCTTTTTGAGGGCTGTGAGAACATGAAAGAGAAGCTGAGAAAGAAAAGCAAGAATCTGTTTGGGGAGCCTGCAGGAGCAGAGTTACCAAGCCCTGCTCACTGCCCGTGTCCCATGTGGGACCTTGCCATGTCTGGACATTTTGGGGGCTGAATCCCAACCCTTCCATGGCAGCCTGAAGCAGTGGCTGGATGAGCTGCCAGATGCAAGCACCACAACGATTAAGAGGCTGACAACCCAGCTATTTTTGCTCTGTGCCACTGAGAGCTCTAAACTCAACTCTTTTGGTAACACGAGGAAAAAAGCTTTAGTAACAGGGTAGGAGTTACTAATTTCTACCTACAGAGACAGTTTTTCTGGCAAGTACCCCTTGCAGGAAATGAGTCAGAGGAGTGAATCAGTGTCTGCAGTGCCACAAGAAGCTGATTTTCAGTTTTAACCGTTATATTCAACATGGGAGGGAATCACTGTAATGAGAATTATAACCCTGGGAGGAAACCCCCAATAAACCCCAACTCCTCCTGCCTGTGTTGCCTTGCTGAGGACAAGTTGCTAAACTTACTGGTCCCAGTTACAAAAGCTGGCAAGAGAAAGGCGGCCCAACAGTTCAACATGTGGCATTTTGCTGATGGCCAAGAGGCAGATATTGGCAGTACCGAAAAAATAAAATTATCAGATGGAAAAAAGAGTCAGACTGAGGCTGCCATGGTGATGAGAAATAGAAGCTGGTGGCGTGACCAGGTCTCTGTGTGTTCCATCAGCTTAAATACATTAACAGAACACTTCAGGAGCACTGGCTGTGTTCACAACAGTCACATTTTCCAAACCCACTCCCTGCTACTCTTTTCCATGTGGTCTGTGCCCATAATGCCAGAGAAAGTGGGTCCATGAGGTCCTCTGAGGGGCTCAGGAGACCTGTCACCCTCAAAATGCCCAACACAGTCCAACATATCCCTGGAAGTGCTCAAGGCCAGGTTGGATGGGGCTTGGAGCAGCCTGGGATAGTGGAAGGTGTCCCTGCCCATGGCAGGGGGTGGCACCGGATGGGCTTTAAGGTCCCCTCGAACCCAGATCATTCCATGATTCAGTGCTTGGCACCCACCCTCTGATCATTGGGCCATGGCCGTGATGGAGCCTGGGATATGGCCCACCTTTCATCCAAGTATTCCAGCTCCCAGAGACCAAACCACAGGAGACCTTGAGGAGATGGCCAAAGGACAGGCAGCTTGTCCTGCTGCCCTGTGATCAGTGTGGCACAGCTTCACTGGTTCTCCTGGGACTGACACACCAGGAATGGTCTCCCACCTCTCTGGGAACAGTGGGATCTCTGACAGGGCGGCTCTGAACACGATCCCGGGATGTTTCATGCAAACATCATTCCCAAACCTCTGCTTTGTGCTGAACAGCCAAATGGGAAATGCAGATGTGAGCATTGACAACTCTTGCAGTGCCTTTGCCTTCACAGCTCATTTTTCTCTCCACAGGAATGACCCACCCGCCCTACACCACCACAGCCCCTTCCAGCAACCTAGTCATGACCCAGAGCAACCAGAGCTGCTCCTCTCCTGACATCCCCTTCAAGAGCAGCCTCTACGCCGCCGCCTACACCCTCATCTTCATCCCGGGGCTGCTGGCCAACAGTGCTGCCCTGTGGGTCCTGTGCCGCTACATCAGCAGGAAGAGCAAAGCCGTCATCTTCATGATCAACCTGGCCGTGGCCGACCTGGCCCACGTCCTGTCGCTGCCCCTGCGCATCTACTACTACATCAACCACACCTGGCCCTTCGGGGATGTGCTGTGCTTGCTGTGCTTCTACCTGAAGTACCTCAACATGTACGCCAGCATCTGCTTCCTCACCTGCATCAGCATCCAGCGCTACTTCTTCCTGTACCACCCCTTCCGAGCCAAGGACTGGAAGCGCCGCTACGACGTGGCCATCAGCGCCCTGGTCTGGCTCGTCGTGGGGGTGGCCTGCCTGCCCTTCCCCATCATGAGGAGCCACGGGCTGGACAGCAACAGCAACGCCTGCTTTGCCGACCTGCAGGTGAAGCCGATCGAAAGCAAGGTGGGCACGGTGCTGATGACCGGTGCCGCCGAGCTCCTGGGCTTCGTGGGCCCGCTTGTCACCATCTTATACTGCACTTGGAAAACAAGAGACTCCATCCGGGGCTTCCATATCCCGGAGGAAAACGGCGGGGAGAGGCAGAAGGCCATCAGGATGGTTTCCATGTGCGCCATTGTGTTCTGTGTGTGTTTTGCTCCCTACCACATCAACTTCTTCTTCTACATGTTGGTGAAGGAGAAAGTCATCACCGACTGCTTCCTGAGCACCATCACGCTCTACACCCAGCCCTTCTGCCTGAGCCTTGCCAGCTTCGACTGCTGCTTGGATCCCATCATCTACTTCTTCATGACTTCCGAGTTCCAGGAACAGATTTCCAGGCACAGCAGCATGGCCATCCGGAGCCGGCTCATGAGCAAAGAGAGCGCCTCGTCAATGAAGGAATGACAAGAAAGCCACTTGGAAAAAACAAAGGTATTTCATATGAAATATGAGACTGGTCTGGGATAGTCCATTACCAACTCTGCTGTGGAAGATCCTACAGGTTTATGCAGGGGAGTTTTGTGGCAGTGGAATTTTTTCAGTATATAGAAGATAAAACTCCATCTAAGACTGGTGTGTTGGAATCTGGTGAGTGACCCAGTTGGTGTGACCGTCCCCCCACAGTGCCATCCCCACCTGACCTCGCTGGACTAGAAAATACACAGGAGGGAGTGACAAGACTTTTACTGGGAAGTGGTGGAAAAGTCCCAGGCTTTTCTTTTATTTTCCCAGTTCCAGGTTCTATGATTGAGCCAGAGATAATCCCACATCCATATACTGACATCTGATGACGAATCTTCTCTGGGAAAACCACACAAGAACCTAAAACTGGCCAGTGGCAACCAAAGGACATTGTGGTTTGTGCAGTGGGGGCTGTGGACAGGGGAAGGTGTGCAGCTGGTTTCCTCGTGCTCCTGGGTTTAGCGCATCCCACGGGTCACCACTCTGTTCCCGCTTCCCGCACTCACCCTCCCGCTCTGCTCCTCCTTTCCTTCCTCACCCAGCTCTGTTTGCTCCCTAATTGCTGACACACCCCAGAACTTGCACCTGCAGCTGGTGCAAGACCCTCTGCAAGACAAATTCTCCTCAAACATCCAGAGAGTGGCACCTTCCCTTGCTCCAGGTGACTTTCTTCCCCTCCAAGCTAGCAAGGGGGACATGGGCAGGTGGCTCTTGCCTTTGGACACCTTGGGGCAGGACCGTGGTGGTCCTGGGGTCAGTGCAGGTGGGTTTGATGGTGCTGGTGGTACCACTCAGATCCTCACTCTTTTTTGTGTGTGGTCCAGAGGTACCTGAGATGAATCTGCCCCAAAAAAAGCTCAGCTCAATCCATTCAGTTGATGCAACTTTTAAAAATGAGAGGAGTCCTTGCCAAGGTGATTTCACTGATAGAGCAGAAGTTACATTCATAAATTATTGTGATTTTTTTCCACCAGGTCCTGTCGTGATCTGAATGTTTACATTTTATGCAAAGCAGCGACAAGAAAGGATTAATTTACTCCTTATTTTTAATTAGTTACAGCTCTTCAGCTGAGTCCACCCACTCTGTAACTTCAAGGGTATCTCGTGATACCTGGGGATGGATTTGGCTGAACAGTCACCAATTTATTGCCTTTGGAAATCTATTTTCAAAAGAATGTGGACAATTTGTACAGTCTTGCAACAAAACCAGAAGAAATACCAGAAACGCTTGCTATGTGTATTTTAACTCCAACCACTCAATTTCACTGAGTTACATTTTAACTCAGCCAAATATTTCCTGTATATTGTGTTTTCCCATTTCTCTGTTTTACAAAAAAATGGGGAAAAGCCAAGAATTAAGGTTTAAACAACAATTCCCCTGGAGTTTCTCTAATAGGCAACAACACTGATTAAACACAATAAGCTCTCATAGTTCTTCCAGGTGTGAGAAGATGATTTTGGGCTGAGTAGGATGTGCTGGAGTCGATAGAAATGTTCTCTCTGATGTCACCAGCACAATAAATGTTTACACTCTGCAAGGAATCCCCTTCCAAGGGGGTGGATGCTCACGGACAGAGTTAACCTCACACAATTCAATTGTTGTCAGTTCAGCAGTCTCTCATAAGCTACACTCTGTATAAAGCTGTCAGGGCCTGAGACTTCAGTTTCAGTGCTTGTTTGGAGGATTTTTATAGACCTTGCTCAGCCACCACATGACTGGGAGCTGTTTCCTGTCCCTTCACTTTCGCACCCTTCTCCCCTGATAAGGTGAAAACAAGCTGAGGGCACTTACGGGAAAGCTGTAGCTCGTTCTGTGGGTTTTACTTCCCAAGAACTGGTGCTCAAAAAAATAAAGGCTGTTTTGCAAACATCAGCTGAGTTTTGTAGTCATCACTGGTACCTGGAAAACTGCTTGGGATCAGCTCCTCCTGGGATCAAGGTTCAAGCAACGGAAAGCAACTTTTATTATTCCTAATCAGATTTGTTGCTTGTTTTCACTCTGAATAGTGCTCATTTATTTAATTTTTAAATCTGCCACACTTATATTAGATTTAGTAGTATTTTGAGGGTGGGAAGGTGTCCTGGATAGTGGAAGATGGACATGGCATGGGAACACCCAGCTGCTGGGTGTCCAGGAGTGACAGTGGCTCTCCTGCCCATAACCTAAGCAGGGATTTGGTGTCTCCATCAGGGATAACATTCTCCATCTCCAGGATGGCATCCCCGAGCACCTCAGCTACCCCCATTTTCATGCCTCACTCACCCTCTGAACTCCCTTAGGCTTCCCAAAATGATCCTTTTCCATACTGCAGCCCCAGCCTGTAAGCAAAGATTAAACACTCAACACTTTGCCCCCTGTGCAGGGGACCAGACAACTCTGCCTAAAGCTCTCTTCTGGTGCAGGGGGAAGTGCCCTGGTTTTGTTTGGGGCAGAGCTAAACCACCTCTGTGGGGTTCTGCTGCCAGACAGGGTTAAACCACCTGAGAAAGTTGGTCAGGGTGGGCCAGCCTAGAGAGCAACAGCTCAGAGCAAGGAGAGATCAGGGAAAACCTGCACTTTTCTGAAAGTTCAAGGTGATCCGTTTGGCCTCCACAAATCCCAGAGTCTTTAGTTCAGGTCTTCCAAAACCTCAGTGTGCCTCTCAGGAGAAGAACAGGCATTCCAGTGAGGAGGACAGTATTCCAGGTGCCTTCCCAGCTGGCTGGTGCTGGATCTGACCCAGGCCCTGGGCTGCAGGGGCTGCTTTGCCTCACACAGTCAGAGGCACAACAAGCCTGGCTCAGGTTCCTGTAATTCACCCCATTTCCTGTGACCAAAAAACATGTTTATTATTTTGACAAGAGGAAATATAATTTCACGATGTTGCTCCTGGATTATCTCTCATGCTGGTCCTGCTGCTCAGACTCACCAGTAGAAAAAGACTTTTCCTCCTTCTTGGGCAGACACAAAGAAGCTGTTTTAACAGGGTTGCCACAGAAAGGCAGAGTCGAACCAAATCAAGAGGCTGGGTACAGCTCCACAGGTGTGTGAAAGATGGATCTGAAGGGCTCCTGGGGCTGGAGCACCTCACCCTGAAGGGACTGCTCAGGATGGAGACGTGGTGAGGTCTCCAAGGCACCTGCACAGTGCCCGTCCCCAAGGCACAGCCCTGGGCAAACACATCTCTTTTCCTCTAGAATGAGCCATTCACTTTTAGAAAAGCAAATGTGTTTCTCAGCAGTGCCACCCCATCCTAACCAGGAGCAGAGGTCTGGTATCTCCTCCCCTGCTTGAAAGGGCCCTCCCCTGCATGACACCAAACATTTTTGGTAGGAACTCCTGAGGGATTTAAAGCCTCTCTGCAGCTTCTGGTTCTGAGCTGCAGGACCTTGCAGTACCTCTTGCTTCCCTTAAATGAGAGTACCCGCTCTCTGCCCTGAGGAAAAACAAAATATGCTGGAAATGCAGGACAACAACTCTGCAGCCAGTTCAAAACCATGGAACCACTTCATCGCACTTAAACGATTTTGGGGATGACTGGTGCATTTTAACCAAAAATGCTGGGTTTGTGGATTAAGCAAAGGCTTAGCCCAAAAAGTAAGGGAGGGATCAACAATTGTTTGCTGTGAAATAAATCAGAGCTTCTCAAAATGCTGTCCCTGCAGAGAGCTCTGTGTGACAGCGAGGGGGACAATGAGCTGGGGGCTTACCCAGCCCTGCTCAGCTCCCTGCACAAGGGTGAAGCTGCTTTGTGTGAACAAACCTCCTCCTCCCCCTGCTTTTCATACATCCTTCAGGTGCATCCTGTCAGATATTCTCAATGCTGAGCGCTTGAGAGATGCTGATCATCTGCATTTGGCCCCCTGCCCACAGGATACCAGGCTGCAGGAGAAGAGACCTTTATCTGGAGGCCTTAGATAAAGTCTCACAGTTATTTAAAAAGTTATTTAGAAGTTCCTTTGTGCCTTCTGCCTTTGCAAGCAGAACGATGCCAAGTGTGAAAGGCACATTAGTGTTGGGGATGAGCCAGAGAAACAGAAATGCTAAACAAAAACATGCCCAAGTTGAAAGAAGAAAGGAGAGGTTGATCCCTGCGTGTTGAAGGATGAGCCTTGAGGTCTGTCAGTCCCTCAGCTTTTCATGGCCAGGAATGTTGTGATCTTCTGAAAAAGTTGTCCAAAAAGCCAAGGAGCAGAGGAAGGGCTCAGCTTGGTTACAAACCCCTCGCTTGGGTCTGACATCCACTGTCTCTCCTTCCCCAGCCACACAGCTGGAAACAAACATCTAAAAATAGGGCTCAGGGATGGCTGGATACGCTGCTGCAGACACAGAAATAGGATGTCCCAGGCAGGATATCCTGATAAAACAGCCCCTTCACTCTGGGATTAACCTCTGCCCTCTGGAGAGGGATGGGGCTCAGTGCCAGCCTCCCTTCTGTGGTCTGTGAACGCTCCACAAGCACACGAGCGCTGCTCCTTCTCCCCAGGATCGGCACCGGCTGCTGGAAGAGATGCACAGGAAGAAAACCAGGAGTGAGAAACAATTCTTGCATGTCCCAAATCCTCTGAGGTGAGAACCATGGGGATTTAGGGTGCCCAGAGAAGCTGTGGCTGCCCCATCCCTGGAAGTGCCCAAGGCTGGACAGAGCTTGGAACAATCTGGGATAGCGGGAGGCGTCCATGCCCATGGCAGGGGCATTGGAATCAGAGAGTCTTTAAGGTCCCCAATCCAAATTACTCTCAGATTCCACGATTTCTTGGCACAAGGAGAGCTGGCAGCTGAGTGGGTGGCAGAGCTCTGGTGCACTCCTGATCCCAGCCCCTGAGCTGGTAACTAAGGGTTATAAGAGCTTCCTCCTTTCATTTCGCTTCCACCATTCTGTTCCTGTTAATTTTGTGAGGCCACAGAACCATTTACAAAAAATAGGGTAAGAATATTTCCATTTTTACATCACCTCCAGCAAGGGAAAAATGCAGACAGCCAAATTATCTGTCCAAGCCCTGGGCCGTGAGCTGTGACCATGGATATCAGGTAAAGCTGCTCAGCTGGAAAAGAGGCAGCTCAGGAGAAGTCACACCATGAAGTTACACCAGTTGTTCAGCCATGCGGGAAGGAGGTCATGCTCAGCAGGCAGAAAAACAGCTAAAAACTCTATATATGTGCAGAGATGTAGGAAGGGAATCAAAGGAGGCAAAAAGAAAAAGATAGGAATGATGCACGTTATGGGTTTTTTAAACAACAGTACTTTGGAAAAATCTCCACCTTAAACCATCCCATTATTTCAGGAAAAAAGTCCAAACCCTCCAGCTTTAGCCTGCAGCCTTGATAGTCTGAGGCTAACCAAGCTTCCAAGAAAATGAGGGGAAATTACTCTCTTCCAGTAACTTACACTGGCAGAGTGCTCGGTTTCCCTTCAGCGACCACTTACTGGGAGGTTGCTTCTGTATTTTACAGCTCTTGCCAGGCACAGTGAGCGTGGAGAGGAGCAGGAGCAGCCGGAGGGAAGGGCACCATCCCCTCCCACAGCCCCTGTGCCCAGAGAGGACAGGAACCCTCGCTCTCCATCCCTGGGCACTGGCACCAAACGACGTCATCGCCTTCCCAGCGGCTTTAACGTCATTAACTGCACACGTTTGGTGCGGAGAAGAGAAACAAAATACAGGATTTCCTGTTCTGCAGCCACTGGACCGGGCTGCAGATGCCGGCAGGATTCCAGCGCTCCGAAAACATGTGGAAGTCAAGCGAGGAGGCGCTGGGACTGCTGAGAAAATCAGTGGGAAATAAAAGCGGGACGCTGGCTGCTCCTGCTCCCTAGCACGGCTATGACACCCCCGGAGCATGGGAAGCACGGGAAGGTGAGTGGCATTTCTGCTCTTTTCTTCAGGGGACTGAAACCGGCGCAGTTTTAGCAACTTTATCACTTCTTTGTAGTCCTTCAAGAGATGGTATCGGGCAGGAGCTGGTGCAACATCCTCAGCCGCTTCTGCTGTGCCCACAAATTTGTCTCCGAGGGTGGTGAGGGGAGTCGGTGCCTCGGGCAGGGTGTGATGTGGGGAGAGGCTGTTTTAGCCAAAAAACCTCAATTTTGTCCTTACTGACGGAGGCTGCTGTAAGCGACCAGCTCTATTTACGCATTTCCTATTAGTGCCGATATTAAACAAACAAAATTATTGCTTACAACCCCAGTGTCAGAAAACTCCACTACTTAAACCAAGACCTTATTTCAAGCCATAAGTGGATTTAAAAAAAAAAAAAAAAATTTCTCAAGCCTGTTTTTTCCGCCAGCATCCCAGCGCTGAAGGGAGGCAGCTCTGCCCCCATCGCCCCGCTTGGAGGGCTCTCCCCAGCCGCGCCTGGAGTTCAGCTTCAGCCTGGGTTGTCCCAGCGGCCCATGGAAAAGATGAGGGCGGGTTTGCCAATGGATCGGGAGCGGTAAATGCAGGAACACCCCGCTGGTGTGGGGCTGGGTGGGGCACAGGCTGATTCACAGGAGCCGGGCAGTTTCCAGCCCTGACAGCCCCACTCGCCTCCAGGAACAGACACTGCTCTAACACACTCCAAAAATCAACCCCGAGTGCTCCAAGGGCTGCCTTGGCCTCCTAATTAATTGCAGAATTATTTGATGTTTAATGAATGGTGGGGCTGCATCCACAGGCAGTGCTCTGACTCCTCGGGCACTGATACTGGGCTCCCTTCTGGAACTTCAGCTGATTAAAACTCAGCTTTGCCAAAAAAACCCTCCTCCTCGCTCCCTGCTCCTGCCTGTGTTCAAATCCATGCGTGGATGAAATGAGAAAATAATCAAGGAATGGCAGGAATATTTTATATGAGATTTATAAAGTCGCTGAACAAAACTGGCCGGAGCCCACGGGAGCGTCTCTGGTGACACCAGCTGCAAAGCAGGGGGGAGCCGGAGGGACCTGGGGCAAGGGGAAAACTGGAAAACAATAAAAAATTTACAACCCCACCTTCCCAGGAATTGTTGCAGTGAACAAGCCTGGCCTGACCCCAGCCCAGGGAGGGGATCTCTGCTGCTTTCCTGCCACTGCCCTCCGGAGCGCTGCCGCCCAAAGCTGTGCCGGGTACCAGGAGCGCCACCCGGCCCGGCTCGGCCCTCCGCCAGGAACAGGCACTCCGGAGCTCCCAGGGAAAGTCACAAATCATGGACAAAACCAGCAGGAAGGCTCCCCGTGGAAGAGGCGTAGGATTTGGGCTGAGTTGCTTGGCAGGGACACCGGGGGCTCTGTGACCCTTCCCAGGAGCCCACACCGAGTGCCGCCCCTGTCACGGGACAGCTGTGACAAGAGCTGGGAACAGCTGGGACAAGGGCTGGGAACAGCTGCATTCCCCGCGCTCCCTGGCAGTTCTCCCTCTCTGCTTCCTGCAGGGATGTGAAGACAAGTCCTGCCACCCCTTTCCCAGGGTCAAACAGACCGAGTGCAAAGGACACAAGTCCCTCGTGGATTTTCGGGCAGGTGAGGAGCACAGGGACTCTGCAGGGACCGAGGAGCTGTTTCTCAGCATTCCCTCAGCACACATGTCCCCTCTCCCCTGCCTTTTTCCACTCAGTGGAGCAATCACAAACCTCTGGCACAGTCGGCAACTGAGAGGTGCCCTCACCCAGCAGCCCCAGTTCCACTCCAGTCTTGCTTTGCTTGCGGCCAAACCCCGGAAAAACAAGGAAAAGCAAGAAGGCAGCTTGGGAAAGGCTCAGTTTGGAAAGCAGGGTGAGAGCACTGACCCTGCTCACATCAGAGGTAAGGGTGGGGGCAGCCAGCCGAGAGGCCGGGGCTGTATTTTAGATACGTATCTGCACATAAAAATATAACGTATCTAAAATAAAGATTTCCTCCTGAATCTGAAAACGTGGTAACCCCACCAAAGAGCTGCCCAGATGAGGAGGTGTTTCATCCTGTACCTTGAAGCATTGGAACAGATTCGCTCCTGGAAATCCATCCCTGTGACAGACCCAGGGCTCAGGGAAACAGCACTGTGGCTGCTTCTTAATTAATTACCACTGCTGAGGGGCTGGGTGACAGTGGCAGGAGGTGCTGAGGGCTCTGCCAGCCCCAGCTCCAGGCAGGGCAGGGCAAGGCAGGGCAGGGCAGGGCAGGCTGCACACCCCTCACAGGCTCTATTTCCGAGGGGAAAATCCCACTGTTTGTTACAGACAATGCTGCAGCCCCTGGGTTTATATCCTGCTGCTTCCAAACCCCCTCCTCCCAAAAGAACAGATTCTTTCCCATGGGATCTGCTCGTGAATGGCAAAATCCATCAGCTCTCCAGAGAGCAGCAGGAGCACCTGAACTCCCCGTGACCCGCTAATAAATCCCCTCAGCACTGCCTGAGCTGGGATGGGTAAATGGAGGAGAAGAATTTCTACTTTAACTAGAAGGGAGGTGTATTTATCTCCCTGCATGCCCTGAGCAGTTGCTGAGGGATAATTCCTGCTGCTGAGGGATAATTCCTGCTGCTCCAGTGCGATGCCTGCACAATGTGCCAGGAGTGCCGGAATTGAGTTAGCAGGACCAGCAGAGCAACTGGCGTGTGTTTGGCCATTTATTAACTTATAAATCCAGCCTTAACTCTGGAGCCAGAGCTGATGGATCTGTCTGCAGCTCTCCCCGGCCTCAGCTGCCTGGGGATGTTAATTATTGCCTTTGCTGCCGATTCACATCAGATCCCTGCACGGATCTGCAAAGACAGTGCCTAAATCCATTTCAAATCCCTATTTATTTACAGTCCAGCCGAAATTGCTTGTAGGTGTAGAGCACCAATTTGACAGAGTGTGATGGAAAACTTGATGAAATAAAAGCAGTCCTGGAAAACCCGGCAAGCTGCAGAAGCTCTCTGTCAATAAAGAGATGGATGTTACAGAGCTCAGCATGTTCACTGTAATTGGGGCATCTCACGAGATCCCACAGAGCACCTCTGCAAGGAGAGGGTGGAGGATGCCTGGAATCGCTCCCTGGGAGTGGGGTCACCCTTCCCAATACTCACACTGACTTGCACACACACCGACACACAACTGACTCTTCTATCCTAAAGCACATTTACTCCATGGAAAGATTTTGGCTTCACAGCATCTTTTTACCCTGTCCAGAACCCCTCCGCCTGCCGTGACCGCCCCATGAGCGAAGAGACCCGGCCAGGATGGAGAGCAACGTGTCCTCCGGGAACTGTTCCGACCCCCAGATGTCCTTCCAGTCCACCCTCTACGCCACCACCTACACCCTCATCTTCATCCCGGGGCTGCTGGCCAACAGTGCTGCCCTGTGGGTCCTGTGCCGCTACATCAGCAGGAAGAGCAAAGCCGTCATCTTCATGATCAACCTGGCCGTGGCCGACCTGGCCCACGTCCTGTCGCTGCCCCTGCGGACATACTACTACATCAACCACAGCTGGCCCTTCGGGAGCTTCCTGTGCCAGGTGTGCTTCTACCTGAAGTACCTCAACATGTACGCCAGCATCTGCTTCCTCACCTGCATCAGCATCCAGCGCTACTTCTTCCTGTACCACCCCTTCCGAGCCAAGGACTGGAAGCGCCGCTACGACGTGGCCATCAGCGCCCTGGTCTGGCTCCTGGTGGGGGCCGCCTGCCTGCCCCTCATCATCGTCAGGAGCCCAGCCCTGTCCAGCTCCATCAACAGCTGCTTCTCGGACCTGGGCGTGAAGCAGCTCAGCCCGGGGGCCGCCATCGCGCTGGTGACGGTGGCGGAGCTGTTCGGCTTCATCATCCCCTTCGGCACCATCGCCTGGTGCACGTGGAGGATGTGGCATTCCCTGCGGGACGGCCCCACAGCGCTGCAGGACGATGGTGAGAAGCGGAAGGCCCTGAGGATGGTCCTCATGTGCACTGCCGTCTTCTTCATCTGCTTCACCCCCTACCACATCAACTTCCCCTTCTTCATGATGGTGATCGAGAACGTCATCCGGGACTGCGCTCTGCACCGGAGCACGCTGCGCTTCCACCCCATCTCCCTGTGCCTGGCCAGCCTCAACTGCTGCCTGGACCCCGTCCTCTACTACTTCATGACCTCCGAGTTCCAGGCGCAGCTGCTGCGCCACGGCTGCGTGGCCCTGCGAGCCCGGCTCCCGCCCCGCCGGAGCAGCGCCTCCGGCACCGACACTGCCCACGACATCCGCGTCAGGAAGAGGAATCTCCCTCGCCTCAAGTTCTGGTCCCTTCCCAAGTTCTTCGGCCAAATAAACAACATGGACATCCCCCCCGTGCCGCCCGACGAGCTGCTGCTGGAGTCCATCTCGTGAGCATCAGCCAGCCCTGTCCATGCAGGGGCTTCTCAGAGCTGCAGCAAGGACTGGTGCGCTCTCCAACTGTCCTGGAGTGCCGCAGATGCCAGGGCCTCATCCGTAAGGACGTTGTGATGCCAAAAGATTTGCTGGCTGTATTGTTGCTGCTGGGGACTGTTGCCTTCCATCCCCTCAAAAGCTGTTGTTGATGCCAAAGTTTCTCCTGTGCTGAACTGCAGTGGGTTCAGGTGCCTGATTTCAGGTGTTTCAGTGCTTCTGCATATTTGCCATTTTTGGGAATCCTTCTGAATCCTGAGCTGTGAGTGAGAAGCTCAGCCTTGGCACAACTCTGGGAGGTCCAGCCCTGATCCTGGGTACCTACAGCCACCATCACCTGGAGCATCCACCATCACCTGGAGCATCCACCACGCTCACACAAGGCTCTGGATCAGGACAGTTCATTCTCTCCATGTAAAATAAACCTTTTTGCAGTACAAAAATCCTTCACCTGGGTCCGATCCAGCCTGATCTGGACTGCAAGACTGTAACTGTACCAAGCAAAGAGTATTAACCTGTACCACATCAGTGTTACGGGGAGGGTTCACACAAACTGGGCTCAGCTCATGCTGCTGGAAAAGGCACCCGGAGCTGAGCAAAGGGATCCACCTGAGATCCTGGAAGCTGCAGGTGCTTAGCTGATTATGGGAGATCACTATTTGGAAGACAAATTGTGCTTGATATGCCACAAGCAAAGAGGGAGATGTGACACCTCCCAGGGCACATTAACTCACATTAGAGCTCTGGTGTGAGCTGCAAGAACAGGGACTTGTCGTTGGTGTCTGTTGTGTTATTGGGAGTCCTGTGTTATTTGTCGTGTTGCTGACACGTGTGGTTGCACATCAAGATGTCATACAAACCTTCAGTTTTGCTTTGAACACCAAAAACCATCCCAAGCCTCGCTGGGTGCTGAGAAAATTTACAAAACTGACTCCAGTACACCCTGAAAGCTTCAAACTCTGAGGAAATAAAATGATCCCGATGCGTATTTGAGCTTCAGGAGTATTATTGTAAGTGCTTGGAAATATTCTCATTATGCCCCACATCTGCTTTTAGAGCAGTGACACAATTTGGGGGGGGCGCCCCAGTCTGGGGCTCAGAGAGGCCTCAAACAGTGGCCAGTGCAGGGGTTCTGAGGTCTCCTCCTCCCAAAAAACCCTCAGGGAATTTTACAAGTAAACGTAGGCAGAGAGGGCTTGATAGAAAGCAGCTTTTCCCATGATTGGATGCACATTTCCACCCCGCGCAGCATTTCTGGGAAGCACGGGATGGGTGGAGGTTTATCCTCACAGTGCTGAGGACGGATGGGGGAGACCAGGTGGGAGATCCAGACAAACCAGAGGAATTTGTTTTGGTACTTAAAGTGTGCCAGAGACAGGCGGCAAACCCGGGAACAGGTGGCAAAATCTGGGAAGAGGCAGAAAACCTGGGAACAGGCAGAAAATCCCGGGAACAGGCGGCAAAGCCCAGGAACAGGCAGAAAAAATGGGAACAGGCGGCAAAGCCCGGGAACAGGCGGCAAAGCCGCTGCCCTGGGGTTCATTCTGTCCCAAATCTCCTCCTCCTCTCACAAAAAATATAAATAACAAAAGGCCATGTTTTCCTTGTTTGCTTGGGGGTGGAAAAAAAGAGCTTTCAGGGCTGGAAAAATGCTGTTTCAGATGGCCCAAACCCAGCAAAACAGGCAGAGGCAAAACAGGAAATCCAAGAAAACCTCACCGATGCCGGGACTGGCTCTGGGCAGCTCCCACAGACAGGACAAGCCACAGCACCAGGATCTTCAGCAGGAGTGTGGCTTTTCCCGGGTGTTTGGGGAATGGCACAGCCTCGGAGTGCTGGGCTGGACATCCAGGTGGCCCTCAGTGACCACAGACAGGTCATTTATAAGCCCCCCCGAGCAACAGCAAATCCTGGATCGTGGTTCCAGCTTTACTGGCAGCACCAGCTCCAGGTTTCCCAGGAGCTCCAGTTCCCACTGGGATTTTGCCAGGTTGTTTTCAGATTGCTTTTCTGACATTTCTGCAGCCCAGCTTGCCCCTTCCAAACAGAGCACAGGAAAGGGAAAGCAAACCCAAAACTCTCACTGATCTGTCACGTGGAGACTCAAGAGCAAACCCTCCCTCGGGCTGTCCCTGCCTCAGGCGCGGGGAATACAGCGGAAAAATCCCTCGCTGGGTTGGATGCCCGGGATAGCAGGAATTTTGCTGGGTTTTCTGTAAATCAGTCCCTGAAGAAATATCCTTTTCCAGTACAAACTGGTGCTTCCTGCCCTTCCAATGCCTGCAGCCTCCTGTTTTATCAGTCACAGGATCATCATGGAATGGTTTGGGTTGGGACAGACCTCACAGCTCATCCCATCACACCACCTGCCATGGGCAGGGACACCTTCCACCGTCCCAGGTTGCTCCAAACCCCATCCAGCCTGGCCTTGGACACTTCCAGGGGCAGCAACAACTTCTCTGGGCACCCTGTGCCAGGGCCCCCCCACCCTCACAGGGAACAATTTTTTCCCAACATCCCATCTAACCCTATGCTTACATACCCCTAAAATTACGCGGTACTTGGGAGTATCCCAGCTGTCCCTTGCACGGCACTTTTTAGGGCCCCACAGGGAGAGAGGGAAGCTGCTTTTCTCCTTGCTAAAAATACCTTTATCCTCCCTCCATGACCACATGCTCCCAGTCCAGCTCCAAAGTGACTTTGCCGCTGGAAAACCACTCAGCCTCTGCGGAGTCCTCACCACCGAGCCTCAGACTCCTCTCCTGATTTTTGGCACCACTGCTGGCAAGGAGCAGCTCCTCCACCCACCTACCTCGTGCTGGAGAGGGGAAGTGCTGTCCCTGGCAAAGGAACAAACACCAGTAACTCCAATCCTGAGTACAACTCCAACGCACTGAAAGCAAATTTTGCTGCTTCAGACCCAGCCAAGCCAGGGAGTGGTTCTCCAAGCCAGGGAGACGTTTTCCAGACAGCCATGATTTCATCAGACCCCAATCCAATTTTCTATTCGTGTGCTCAGCCAGCAACACCCTGCAAAGCCCAGGTTTGGGGTGTGGTGGGACAGCACTATGTGACAGCCCCAGGTGTGTCCATCAGCCCCTCCCGTGCTCCAGGGTCCTGTTCAGGGCACAGGGGAGAGGATTTGGGAATTCTGTGTGGATGCCACGGCAGCGTTCAGCACTGGGAGGGTGCTCAGCATTCCAAGGAGCAGCCAAAGCCCCATCCCTGCACAGCCAGCACGTCCTTCCCGGCAGGCGCTGCCACGCCATCGCTCAGCCCTGCTCCTTCTGCAAGGATCTTTTGGTTTTTAAAGAGAATTCCCTGCTGCAGGCACGCAGGGCAGGAACATCCAGCAGGTTTTAGCCCTCAGCCCGGTATCAGCAGCACGGCTGCATCCCTGGCTCCACGTGAGCCCTGCGGATGCTGGGAGCTGCATCCACGGACCTGTGCCTGCCCCCCCTTTCCAGACACACTCCCTTCCCCTGGGACAGCCCCAGCCGTGCGGAGAGCAGACAGACAACCTATTCCAGGAATTATTTCTATTAAAGACAGGCAGCGCAGGTCAGAAAGGCCTGAGCTGGTTCTCTCTGAGGAGCTCCTACAAGGTCACGAAGCACAAGCTTAGATAAACAGAGAACTTCCAATTCTTATAAGATAAAAATGTAAGTAAAAATAAAAATATAAACAATACAAGAGAAAAATACAATTTCAAAATTTTATTTTATGCTGTAGAATGATTGCTTTGGGATTTGGTGCCCAGCTCCAAGATGTCTTGATTTTTGGTGGCCTCAACTACGGCAGGAATTGGAGGTCCAGCCAGAGTTTTCCCTGGGCACAGCAGAATTCAGAAACCAACATTTTCCTGCTGGTAAAGGCACCCTCAGTTCCCACCCCACACCGCAGGAACGCTCCTGGAGTGATGAGAAATGGGATGGATGCTGGTGGCAATGCGCACGGAGCGTGGCACCAGTCAAATAGGATCTGGGGGTGCTCTGCAAGGTGGTTTTGAAACAAAACCTCTCTCGGTACCCTGCATCCACTCACTGCCCCGAGCTCAGGCTCTGCCTACCCATAACCAGGCTGACTGCTGTGAAATGGAAGTGAAAGGGAGCATCCATCACATGCCGGAGCGGGAAAAGCAAAGGAGCCCATCCCCAAGCCCAGGTGCTGCTCAGCCACAGGGGATTCCTGGGCTGGCCTCAATTTTATTGTCTATTAAAGTCACCTCCAAACCATCCCTCTCAGTCCTTGAGGGAGGCAGGGAGGTGTCAGGGTCACACAGGGAAATCCTGGTGGAGCAGGGGGAGCCTGGGCACCCCCAGGTGTCACATCACACAATTTTGGGGTGAGAGAGAGGAAATAAATGAGAGCACGGCAGAGGCAGCTGCTGGGAGGTGCTTGGAAGGTTTCACATCCCGGATCCTGCTGAAATTAGGGAAACACCCCAGGACTGAGGTGAGCTGAGGCAGCATCCTCCACGGAGGGCTCCGTGAGACCACAACACCAACGAGCCCCCTTTCAGCACTAAACCCCAACACCCACTGCTGCCGGCCCAAAAGCACCAGTCCAAAACCCAGCCCTGCACCGCGGGGACAGCTCTGCAGAGAAGATCCCACAGAGCTGAAAGCTCTGGCTCCCACATTAATTAAAGCCCATCAAGTCACCAGCAGCTTCAGAATAAAGTTGGAAGCTTTAACCAGCAGGAGCATCAGCTGCTGGAACAGGCACATGGCTGCATTTTTGGGATATATGATCCACAGAGCCTTAGAGAGGGTCTGGGCCACCACAGGGTGACAAACCCTGTGCTCTGCAAGGCTGTAAGAGCCATGAATTTCCTATAAACCACAATAAAAAGGAGTGTAGAGAGCTACAAACCCTAAGTTGGAATTGCGATATGAGTTAATCAATGGTGCTTTAAAGGAGCAGGTGTAATACAACATATATATGTATACTGCTCTTCTGGGAAGATGTGTAAGAAAAATGAATGAATGTAAATTAAAAAGTTGCAAATCTCTTCAGAACTGCTCCGGAAATGGTTTTAAAAGTCACTTTTTCAAATTAACCAACTGAATCGTTGCTCCCCCTTGATCTTAACAAGAATTCTTGATGTTTCTTGAGCTGGAGTCCTCCGCTGGATAAGCAGGGAAGTGCTGCCTTTCAGACTCGAAGCACAGCCAGCTCTGCCCTCTGCCGATGGCCGCGATGGGCCCGGGACGTGCCGTGGGTGACACGTTTGCTCCATGAGAACTGTGCGAGTCCCCTGAATAAGATAATAATGTCCACGGAGAACTCGCTGCTTTTGGGGAGCCCCAGTCTGCCCAGGATCAGCTGCGGGGGGACCCTAAAGCCCCCCGAAGCACCGGGAGCAGGGACTGCAGCACAGGGGTGCAAACACCCAGGCGAGAGGGAAGGAGCCTTTCCCAGCAGGCTGCCGAAGGAAAATAATTGAGGAATCCTCTCATTCCCTCGGCCTCAGCTCCGTGCCCGTCACAGACGGGCTCTCCCCGTCCCCGGGAGCTGAGGGGCCAGGCCCACGCTACCCCCCACCCCCGGCAGCAGGAGCAGCTGCTGGGGTGACACCAACCTCACAGCGACAGCTCCCAAAACACCCCGAGGCCACGACAGCAACCAGAACAGCCCGAGGCCATCAGCACCTTTACATCTGTAAAACCACAAAAAGAGAAGGAAAGCGGGCGATTCGGGGCAGGATCCGGGGCAGGGACACCCCAAAGCGGTCCCGCTCCCCACGGCGCAGCCGCTCCCCGCAGCCGCACTTTCGCTTCGCACGGCGAGGGAGGGACGCGCCCGGGCCCGCTGCAGCCGCGGGGACACACCGGAGCGGCCTCCGGGACACCAAAGGTAGGGCTGGATTCCTCCATCCCGGTTACCTTCGGGTCAGGCTGGGGGGTTAAACTGGGCTTTTCTTGGTTGTTGTGCCATAGATTTAGTGCGGTTCTGCCGGGAGTGCTGAGAGCGGATGGGACAGCCCAGGGACAGCCAGGGGGGTCCTGCCTTCACCACAGACCTGGTGTAACTCCTAAAGTAAATGGGTAGAAAGGAGGAGATGCAGAGTCAGCCCAGCTATAGGTAAGGAGCTAATAATTCATTGATTGAAGAGCTCCTGCGTGTGCCCATGGGATGCTCTGAGCATCCGAGGGAGAGGAGGGGGATGGCTGAAGCTAAAACACCCAGCCTTGAAAATTAAAGCTGTATTTTCTGCTAGCACTGGGTGAGCAGCTGAACTTAAGGATTAACCCCAACTCTAGCAATTCTCAGCCTCTGCAAACCCAGCTCTACCTGGGATGGGACTCGTCTATAAGGGGCCTCTGAGGCCACACAGCCCCATCCCCCCAGCACAGGGATAACTGGCCCAATTCCCACTGCTCCAGGTTTTCCTTGGGTTTGTCTCCCTCTGTTTGTCCCATGAATTTTCCCAAGTGGTCTGTTCCTCACAAGTGGCACCACACTGATTTTCCATGGGCCAATTTCCATTTAATTGCAAGAACCAGGGAGGAAGAGGACAGGGTTGTCACAGCACAGGGACACAGCTGTGCATCCCTGGGGGTCGTGTGCTGCTGGTTTGAGGGGATAACAGAACTTTGGTGCCAGGAGCATCTTCCAGGGACATCAGGGTGAGTCAGGAAGGGAGAAGGAGGGAGGGGGATTAGGCTGACACACGGCACTGCTGCTCTGAATTATTTTCCCTTCTTAACCAGGATAAATATTAACAAAGGAGGACAAGAGCTTTTGCAAAGGATTAAAAGGCAAAAGCAGAGTATTTCACATGGCATTAAACCAGAGCATTTATTTTTTTCATGCATATTCTTGGAATTTAGTTAGCACAGCAAGCGGCAACCTCGCTCCCATGGAGAAAGATCTAAACCCCAAATATATACCAGGAAACTACTTCAAGGCAGAGAAGCCTCTTCTTCTGTCATTTGTTAAAAGAACAAAAAAACAACCCCATGCAACATTCAGTCTCTGGTTTTATCACTTCTATTTTCAGTTAATGCCGTGTAAATTCTACTTCCTGCCGAAGCAGGACAGCAGCACTTCAAGTGAGCCAGAGAACAAAGTGGGCACTGGGAGAAGCCCAGGCCACCCCTGGGCCAGCTGTCCCCTCCCACAGGGCCCCTTTGGAGGGACAGAGCCACCCTCACCCCGCCTCCACTCGCACAGGAAACTGAATTTCCATTTGATGTTTCCCCTGTGCATATTCTGCTTTTATTTCAAGTTGTGGAGGAGAAGGAAAAACACCAGAGAGGTGGCAGGCACAGCCCGGCCCAGCTCCCCCAGGAGGGTAAGTGAGCGGGGGAGACCAGGGTGCTGCTGCTACTGTGCCCCTGTCACCCCTGTCACAGGTGTTATGTGTTCTTAAAACACATCCCCACACTGAACACGGCGGGGCTGAGCACCCCCAGCTCACCTGGGCCAGCAGCAAGAGCAGGGCTTGGCGGAGGATCCACCCAGGCTGGTCCCTCACTGGCTGCAGGGAGGAACAGGAGGCCGTGGCGGATCCCAGCCCTGAGAGGGTTCCAGGCCCGAGGCTGCAGCAGGGACAGCACCCACAAGCCGAGCCCAGCCAGGAGCTGCTTTCAAAGCCTCTCCCCCACCCAGCTGGGCTTAGGAGCTGCTGTGGGTTAAACCCCCCAGGATTTGCTACTGAGGATCCACATTGGCCTGGACACCTCTGAGCACCCTCAGGTGAGGAGCCTGAGCTCTGCTGAGGCTGTGGAAGCAGCCCCTCACCCTGATCACAGGTGGGCTCTGTCCCACATCCCCAGCTCCTGCGGGCGTTCTCATGGAGCAGATGGACACACGGCTGCCCTCCAGCACATGGGAAATGCTTTACCCAGGATGTGCCCAGCTCTAACCAGCTGATTTAAGGCTGGCTGCAACCCTTACCTGCTGCTCTGACTCATGAGGGACAAATCTTCATCCAGTGCCCCAGCGTGGCTGAATTGGGGGGTACCCATGGGAAAATCAGGGGGAAAAGCTGTTCAGGGGAAGGAGGAGGCTGTGCCTGTGGAGAGTCTCTCACCCACCCCCTCGCAGTGAGGGGAAGCGAGCGCAGAGCATGCAAACCCAAATTTCCTCTTTCTGGAGATTTTTTTAGCAACCTGCTGGTTTGTTACACAGCACACGGGGTTGAACTCTGTGATGTTGCTGCTTGGGATTTCCAAAGCACCGTTTCTCACATTGCTGAGTTTTTACACCCCCTCCCCAGCTGCAAGGGTGCCTCTGGGTGCCCTGGCTGAGCCCCCTCGCTGCTCCCCACCTTCAGGTGGGCCCTGGGGACCCCTCGTGCCACAGGGACAGGCAGAAAGCGCTGCAGGTGTCCCCCTGCCCCAGGGCCAGGCTGGAGGGAGCAGGGAGTGGAGTTCCAGCAAAGCTGCTGTGCAGTGGGCATGGGGAAGGGCAGGAGCTGGGGGGCAGCAGGAAAAATAAGATGTGCACGTGTGGAAGGGCTGGGGCTGCACCTTGTCCTTCCCCCGTGTGTGCCATGGCCCAGAGATGGAGTTAAGGTGAGTTTTCCCACCTGGGAATGCAGCCAGAGGAAAGCATCCACCACGCTCACACACTGAGTGGGTGACAGCAGCCCCTGCCAACAGGAGAGGAAAGACAAGCTAGTTTAAATTAATAAGAACAATTATTAAAATAAAAATATTACTAATTGTTGCTTCTGAAGCCTAACAGGATCATTTCACGAGCCATCTTACTCCACTGGTTGGGTTAGATGCTCCCTCTCTAGAAGGAAGGAAGACATCTCAGTCTCCTTGGTGAGAGAAAATACAAAAATAGACATGTTTCCTTTTGTAGCAGATTTTCTGTTTCCACCCAAAACTACTTCAAAGTTGCGGTGCCATCACACCAGCAAGTGTTGAACACCATTAATAAGTGTTCACATTTTGTACCTAAGCACTGGGAAAAAAAACCAGCAGGCACTGCAGCAGATGTCATTTTACCTTTAAAATTAAAATTTAAAAAATTAAATTAAAAAAATTGAAACGTTTTAAATCAAGTAAAAGTGCCTTTGGCATCTGGGATGGTGCCTACAAACTTCTCCCACTTAGACCTGCAGGATAATTCTTCATGTGGAAGCCAAAGACCAACCTGAGAGGGTTTGGGCAGAGATCTGAATTTCCTCTAGATTTATCAGATCTGGCTGAGGTTTTTGTGTCTGACACATTCAGATAGCATCACCTGTTTGCCCTGCAAAAAATTTTAAGTAAAATCCACCTCCAGCCTCCTTAGTACCAGTTCTGGTATTACCAACAGCCCCAGACCTACACAGTGGGTAAGGACAGGCTTAGAAAAAGCAGCTCTGAGAAAGTCAGATTGGATCAAATGCAGGTAGGTCTGCAAAGGATAATTCATGTTCTATATCTAGAAGTGAAATCAAAAAGTTGGCCGTGGTTTGGGGAAAGCCACTGACCTGGGACTTCCACCCCGTGACACAGCAGCAGGGGCTGCACCAGGGGAGAGGTTTGTGTGCGCATGTGTTACACGAGCAGACTTCCTTCTGTCATCTGCAGCTGGGGAGGGTGGGAGCGTTCCGAGGGCTTTCCTGGGAAGCCAGGGGAGCGTTCCCCTCAGGAGTCTGTGGGAGGTGAGAGTACCCCCAGGGAGGAAGGCAGGTCCGGCACTCACCAGAGCATCTCAGCACTGACCACGCGCTTGGACACAGGAAGAGCAACATCTCCAGGTTTGTAGCAGAAAATGAATATGATTCCCATTTATTCCTTGGTGGTTTTGCACCTCCACTGGACAGGGCATGGTATTTGCTGGGCAGCAGAAGAGCTGATCACCACCAAAGCCACACAGGTTTCTGCTGGAGAGATGCTCCAGCTCATAACTCTTGCTCTGTTCCACCCCTGTCTCCCAACAATGCTCCAACTGCACCTTTCTGTCTTCCAGCTGCAGGGCCACATCAGTTGTTGAACCCCTGTGTTGAGAGAAGAGGCTGAAATGCCACCCAAAAGGTGACAGAGACACAGCTCTGGTGAGGAAGTGTCCACTCGGGCACAGGGCAATGCTTTTCCCAGAGTGGATCCCTCCTGCCCATCCTGCAGGTGACCCCAGCGAGCTCTGACCAAGAGCATGAGCAGGGCACGAGGGCAGGACTTGAATTAACTCCCCCCACGCCAAAGCTCCCCACAATGAGCCGGTGAGAGGAGCCTCCCACACAGATTCCAGGGCTGAACTGTTCCCTTTGGACCCCGAGGCCTCCCTGGCTGCAGGACAGGCGGGATGGACGTGTTATGATGCCGGGGCTGAGCACGGAGCCAGAGCACAACCATGAGCAACAGCTCCAACTGCAACGAGACAGACCTCAAGCCCTACTACGCCGTCACCTACACCGTGATCCTGATCCCCGGGCTCATCGGGAACACCCTGGCCTTGTGGGTCTTCTATGGATACATGAAAGAGACTAAAAGGGCCGTGATATTTATGATCAATTTAGCCATTGCTGACTTATCACAGGTGCTGTCCTTGCCCCTGAGAATTTTTTACTACCTGACGGGCACATGGGAGTTCGGAGGAGGCCTCTGCATGTTCTGCTTCTACCTGAAGTACGTCAACATGTACGCCAGCATCTACTTCTTGGTGTGCATCAGCGTGAGGAGGTACCTGTTCCTCATGCACCCCTTCAAATTCAGCGACTGCAGGCGTGTCTGTGACATCTACATCAGCATCGTGGGCTGGGTGGTGGTCTGTGTGGGCTGCCTGCCTTTCCCGCTCCTCAGGCTGCACCAGGATAATAAAAACACTTGTTTCGTGGATCTTCCCGTCAAGAAACTCGACCTCCCCACCTCTGTCACGCTGATGACCTTAGGGGAGTTGGTGGGGTTCGTGACCCCCCTGCTCATCATCCTGTACTGCTCCTGGAAGACAGTTTTATCACTAAAGGAAAGGAACTCTGCTTCCCGGGACCTGGGCGAGAAGAAAAAGGCTTTAAAGATGATCCTCACCTGTGCCCTGGTGTTCCTGATTTGCTTTGCACCTTACCACATCAGCTTCCCACTGGATTTCTTAGTGAAAACCAGGCAGATCCAGGAGGGCTGTGTGCAGATCTCTGTGTTCCACGCCGTGGCTTTGTGCCTCGCCAGCCTCAACTCCTGCGTGGATCCCGTCATCTACTACTTCACCACGGATGAGTTCAGGAGACGCCTCTCCAGGCAGGATCTGCACGACAGCATCCAGCTCCAGCCCCTCAGCTATGGCAGGAAGCACTCCAGGGACGTGCTTGGGGAGGACACCACAGAGTACTAGAGCTGCCCTTCCCAAACAGCTGCCAGCACTTCCAATATTCATTAGATTTTGGCCTTTGCCACATTTTTTTTCCCTCGGGACACTGAGAACAACAACTCAAACTTCTGTTTTCAGTGAGGGTCGGAATAAACAAACAACCCCCCCAAAAAACCCAGACCTGACCAAAAATGTGATGATTTAATATTTCAGTTGCAAATTTTCACTGAATATAAACAGGAGCATTTCCATTCCTCAGCTGGGCAGCAGGAGGTCACAGACTCATTGCAAAGGTGACACCGTGCCCCATTGTCACCCATGGCATCCCCCAGCCGTGCCCTGGTCAGCAGGAAACAGCAAAGATTCTGGGGTCTTGCTGTGCAGAAAGAATTTGATCCTAAAAACTGCTGGATGCCACAATACTCTCTATTTCTGAAGCACAAGACAATCCAGCAGAGACTGATTCTCCAGAGTGCCCAGAGCCTGCTCCAGCCACGCTGAGCACAGAGTGAGGAGCAGAAGGTGGCCCCAACAGGTTTCTCATTTAAATAATTACTGAAGCCTCAGTTTGGGGTGCAGCAAATGCCATCACCCCAAATCACACAGTCAGGGAAGCTTCCACACACTATTTTTCTGCCATCAGTTCCCACTTCTGTATGGAAAGACAAGGGTTGGAGCCATGCCATGAGTTTTGAACCACAGGGTTGTGAATTTTGAACCACAGGGTTGTGCTTGGAGGGCATTTATTCAAGCCAGGTGTCCATCAAGCCTTTCAAGTCCTCTTTTCACCAAAAACAGGGCAAATTATTTCCCTTTCACTGAAAACTGACCCACAGCCATCACATCCACTCCTCATTAGCAGCAGCAGGATTTGAACCTTTCCAAAGTTTGCTGTAATGGGAACTCCCTGAAAGCAGAGTCAAAGGTGCCACAAGAGATTTTTAAGAAAGGCTCAAACATGGATGTATTTTTAATAATATTTTCTTTAAATTTTCTTTAAATTCAATCCACAGAGACTTCGGGCTTGACTTTGGTATTTTATTTGCACCTTCTTGTAAAATGTCATTTTTCTGTGAACGTTGGAAACGTTACATTTGGAAGTGTAAAATAGTGTGACAGTATTGGTTTTTATTTATGCAAATGTTGTTCTATAATTTATATAAGGAACATACACATTGTAGGAAAATGATGTGAAGATGATGTTCCTGTCAGAACACAGGAAGTCTTTTTTCTTTTCGAAAACTCTTTCATATAATAAAAGAGAACTCCACCACCTCTTCCCTACAGGAATCTGAGCCGGTGCCTGATGGCTGAGCACGCACTGATAATTCATGGAAACCACGAAGCACATGCACAGTGATGAAAAAAATATTTATTTTTATATTTCCTGTTGTATGTAATAAAATAATCATTTCTAAAAACGTTTTTTTAAATGTAATTCTTGGCTCCTTCTCCCCCCTGCATCACCAGTACACACGAACATGTGGCAGCACCTGGATTTGATGCTTCTTGAGCACCTGCAGAACATTTTAGATGCTTTTCTGAAATTATTTTACCCTTCTTCTTGCACTGGCGAGAAAAGCCAAGGGACAGGTTTCCCAGGATAAGGGGAATTCCTCCAGCCCATCCCCGTCCTTTCTGGCCCCCGTGGGACGGGAGCAGGGTGGCCCTGTCTAACCCCCCCAGAGTCACTTTTATCTCCTGAGGGGAAAAAGCTGTTACATAAAGTGGTGTCGGAAGTTCACAAATTGTTCAGTGAGAGAAACCTCAAGCAGCTGAAGTTTTCCACCCAGAAAATCCCGTGGGTGCAGCAGCGCCTTCCCCCCGCCACGGCAACGGGGCTCATTCAAATGAGTGCTAATTATCTCTTTCTACAGCAAGTTGGTGCGATGGCCGGGGTTGGTGACACGAGATTAATTCAGGGGACACCTCCCTGCCCTCCCCCTGCTCCAGGTGGCATCTGCTGGGCCACACTGAGGTCTCACAAGCCCCTGGTGATGCTGCCAACAACAACTGGAGAATCAAGATATTCCTTAGATTACCAGGAGTGGATTTTCATGCCGTGGGTATTTTTGCCGTGCCTCTGTATTTTCAGTGTCTCAGGATCCACGAGCTGGACTCAGTGATCCTTGGGAGTCCTTCCAACTCAAAATATTCTGTGAATCTCTCAAAAAATCTGAATAATGTGGTCTGCAGCACTGGAATGGGAATCGGAATGAGAATTTAACTGAGAATAAAAAACCCCAACCCCCCAAATATCCCCTTTATTCTGCAGGAAGGGTTTCCTTTGGCCGCAGCCCTCCCCCAGGGCGTTGTTATCACTGAGCAGCAAAGCACTGGGGTCTCTGCCAGTGCCCTCACCAGGCTGGCTCTGTGCTGAAGTGACAAGTGGCTTTTGGGCACAGGATCAGGTTTAGCTCCTGCTGGGCCAAAAGGAAAGCCATTGTGGCAAGAGGGCAGCCTCAGGGGTGGTTTGAGGGATGCTCGGGGAGCTCGAGCCGTTCAGAACCAGCAGAGAGTGTTCTGGGAGCCTTATCCACACACGGCACAAGGTGGGTGAGGGCGGCAGGCTCGGGGGGCGGCAGAGCTCGGGCTCTGCTCCGACCCTGCCCCGGTTCCACCGCCTCCCCCGCGCTCCCAGCCCAGCACCAGCTGCTCAGCCTCTCCTCCGCGTCGGGCGCCGCCTCTTCCCGTGCCGCTGTCCCCGTGAGAAGGGACACCGCGGCTGCCTCGGGGCTGTTCCTGTGCGTGCTGAGGCTCAGCGCTGCCCTCGCACAGGCGGCGCAGCAGCGGGAGCGCAGCCCCGCTCCCCTCCCCGTCCCCCCGTCACGCCTTGGCACGATGAGTGTGTGGCGATCAGAGCCCACCCCCTGCCCGGCCACCAGCCCGAGCCCCCAGTGATCCCCGAGAATGCCCCGGTTTAGTCCCATGTCATTGCTGCTTTGGGCCATCCCATGGCGGCACCTTTGGGTGTCGCTCCCTCCTGCCCCGGGAGCGGCCCTTCCCTTTCCACCTCCTCTGCGGGATTTGTGCCGCAGCCTCGGCGGAGCTGACACCTCACCAGTGCTCAGAACCCCCGGCCGCTCCTGCCCCGAGCTGGGAGCAGGGCCACGTGTGCTCCAACATTTCCAACGCCCTCTTTATCCTCTGCCACCACCACGACTCATCCGTGGAACCCCAAACATCTGTTTCACCACGAAAAGGGCTGATTTACAGCTTCTCTTACCGAAGCAGAATTTTTGTGTCCTCACACATCTTTTAACAGCACTGTTTTATTTGCTGTTTTGTCACACGGTTGCTCAACATCCTGAGCAGAGTCCCCGTTTCTCTGTAACTCGTTAGATTTTCCTGCTGGGGTTACAGCAGCTTTGACACGTTTTACTGCACCGTTTACTTCCTTTTTCCCTTCGCTGTTAGAAACGAGCCTCAGCCCCAGCTCGCTGGGTGTAAATGCACACACAGAGCAGCCCTGCTACTGTTGGACTCTGCTCCTCAGACCTCAATAACAAAAAACAACCTCCAGAGAGTGACCCAAATATGAGCCCACCCCATCCAACACAAAAACAAAAAGCTAAAGTCTTGTCAGAGATGTTTAGATAAAGACCATGACCAAAAATAAGCCAGACCCATCAGGGCAGTGCCTGGTTCATGCTGCCAGTTAAGTCAGGGCAGAGGAGCTGTGGCCTTTAGGGTGATAAACTGTGAGAATTTGATCGACATGATCTACAGCAGTGGCCAAAAAATCTGATTTAGAAAAAAGATTTGGTTATGTAAAGCCATGAGAACAAAATAATGGTGATAAAATGTAGTAATGTCACTGCCTCAGAGGGGAAGACCTGGTTCTGATTCCTGCTTCCAGCTCTGTTCCTGCATCTTAGGTTGGACCAGCCCAGTCAGGGCCAGTGTTTGGTCTGGGCTACACAGAGGTGCCACCGTGAGGTTAAAGGGAGAGGGAGAATGAAGCTCCTTGGAGGTCAGGTACCTCTATGAGGTTGAGCTCCCATTGTCAAGATGATCATTTTTGATGCCATTTTGCTCAAGTTTCCTTCTACTCCCACTTTTTTCCCCTGAATTCAGGGAAGAAAATGGAAAGCCCAAAGAGCCAGCCTAGGCAGGATGAACATCATGATGTAACTGAATGCCGTAAGGAATTGTAAGCATGAACCACTCTCTTAACTCATCTCCCATTTTCCCAGGGGCCCAACAGTGCTGTGAAAAGGGAGTATCTTGGTGAGGCTCCAGCTCATGGAGGTCACAGCTTTTACCACCCACAACATCCAGCTTTGCCTCCCCACGTGTGCTCCCACAAGTCCCAAGGGAAAAAACATATTTTAAAGATTTTAACCCACCCAAGCTCTTGTTTTGGCTGACTCGTTTCCCTCATGCGCTGTCAGATCAGCAGTCCTGTGACCAGTGCCATTATCTGGGACAAATCCACAGTCACAGGACACTGGATATTTAAGGGCAGGGTAACTCCCTGTGGTCACACAGAGGTCTGCACAGCTCCAGAGAAAGTTCCCAGGAGACCTGAGTGAAACAGAAGCTGAAGCTCAAAGAGCTCTGAGGTTCTGCTTGAATGAGAAGTTTCTTATTTAAGTGAATCAACACAAACCATCAAAGCCCACAGCCCAGCCTGGTCCTGCTGCTTAACAGCCAAAAAGTCCTAAAGCAGCACCATCCCAAACCCAAAAAGAACAGCAGCACAGCCCACATTGGTGTCATGCTGCTCCTTGAGCTCCTTCACCCAAAATTTCTCCCTCTGGGCTCATCCGCCCCAGCCCAAGAGTCTCTCATGGGACTTCAAGTCCCTGGTGACATGTGGTTCAAATCATCACCCAGCTCTGCAGCAAGGACACATCTTGTCCTCAAGCACAAGAGGGTTTTGATTGGTTTTTTCAAAGAAAATATAAATGAAAGCACAAAACCCCAAGAAAATCAAATGATATGGAGAAAGCAGAATTAAGAGTTTTATGGAGAGACACCATCAGTTGCACTGAGAAACAACAAATATTGGGAGTCTGCAAAAGGGTAAATACACGTGTTATCCAGTATGTCTGCAAATGGGATATTTATTGGAGAAACACGAAGTTCTCTTGTCTAGGAACCTGGTGGAATGGAAGGTGAACTGGCAGGGATTGGAACCAGATGGGCTTTAAGGTTTCTTCCAACCCAAACCATTCTGGGATTCTAAAGGCTGGCAAGACCTGGAGCTCACTTCTTCCTCAGCCAGCCACAAATTTGGTTTTCCCTCAGTCAAGGTTCTTGATGCAGGGGGGAAACAGTGCCTGAGAAATGCCCCAGCACGCAGCAATCCTGGGGCAAGCTGTGCTCAGCCACCTCCACCAGCAATGCCTCACCAGGAAAACCTTTGGATACGGGCGGGAGGAGGAGGAGGAGCTGCGGCTTTGGAGCATCCTGCGGGGATCCAGCAGTGCCCTGCGACTCCTGGGCAGCACGGGAGCTGTGAGGGGAGCAGGGGGACTCATCCCACAGGAAGGCAGCTCACGGTAAGGCACAGACAGATCTGATAAGCACAGAGCCTTCCTGTGCCCCGGGGCTGCTCAGGGGTGGGAAGCAGCAGCAGCCCCGATCACCACGGAAGTGTCGGCCTTGAGTTGTGTGAAAGTCTGATCCTCCTGCCTGTTTGGGGTTTTTTTGTCATGATATGAGGAGGCAAAGCTGTAACTGCTTCCACCTTCAGGCTGGGTGACAATGCACACTGGTAAGGGAAGGGTGGTCTGAAGTGGGGCTTCTACATCACTCTTATTTTAAAGAAAGAGTAAGGATTAATTAGTGCAAAGGGCTGAAAACACGGGATGACAGAAGCTACGACCACCAAGGGCAGAGAATCCGAAGCAGTGAATTACTTATTACCAAGTGACCACTGAGATCATCACCCCAGAGCACCACACATCCTCCACATCCCTTCCCTCCCAAGGGGTTTTGGGGCACCAAGTGGAAGGCGTAGGTTTATCCATAGAACCATGGAATAACTTGGGTGGGAAGGAGCTTTAAGGTGATCTCATCCCACCCGCTGCCATGGGCAGGGACACCTTCCAGTGTCCCAGGGTGCTCCAAGCCCCGTCCAGCCTGGCCTTGGACACTCCCAGGGATGGGGCAGCCACAGCTTCTCTGGGCACCCTGGGCCAGGGCCTCCCCACCCTCACAGGGAGGGATTTCTTCCCAACATCCCTTTTAAACCTCCTCCATCCATGGATCTATCCCTGATGAATCCCACATGCTGACACGCTCATTCCAGAATAAAAGCACTGGTTCCACACCAACAAGGGATTAGATCTCTAGGAAGGAAGTTCCTTGTTCCAGAATCAGGTGTCCACCCATGGATTTAACCCACAACAGCTTCAAACATCAACAAGGCCTAAAATGGAACAGCTCAGGAGAACCCAAATGTTTCTGCAAGACACAAACCACCATGCACAGTGAGAATGAGTCTGCAGACAGGAAATTTACTTTCACATCTGTTAAGGTGGAATTCAGGGCTGTCACAGCACAAAAAGAGAGAATACACATTTAAGTAAACAGAATAGTTGAACTGTAAGAAATAATTTCCTTGGGAGGTGGAGTGGTAGGTAGAGAGCCTCTAATTACTCTGAAGACAGGAAATACACCCATCCTATTGCCTAGGTAATATCACAAATATATGCTCATAATGAAGAAATAATGTTAATGAAATAGTGTTACTGTAATTATCCATATTGTAATTATTTTGGTGGCAGCCTGGAAGCTTCAATCAGTGCTGGCATTTGGGCTCTGTGCCACAGCTGGCAGCAGAGCCATCCCCCACCCGGCCTGGAATTAGGACAGGCAAAGCAGCTTTAATCCTTCCAAGCCTGACCTCAAGCTCAGCCCTCGCAGGGGGGTACTTCAGCCACAAAGTGGGGGTTTTGGGGGCTACACCCCATTTATCTGGTCCTACACAGCTCTGCTGAGACCCCACCTGCAGTGCCGTGTCCAGTGCTGGTGTCCCCAACATCAGAAGGACATGGAGCTGTTGGAATGAGCCCAGAGGAGGCCACATTGTTAAGGGGCTGAGCACCTTCCCTGTGGAGACAGGCTGGGAGAGCTGGGGCTGCTCAGCCTGGAGAAGAGAAGGTTCTGGAGGAAGAGACCTTCCAGTGTCTGAGAGGCTACAAGGAAGCTGGAGAGGGACTGTTCACCAGGCAGTACAGTGACAGGACAAGGGGGGTTGGGTTCACACTGAAAGATGGGAAATTCAGATCTACAGAAGGAATTCTTCCCTGGCACAGGGTGCCCAGAGAAGCCGTGGCTGCCCCTGGACCCCTGGAAGTGTCCGGGGCTGGGTTGGACAGGGCTTGGAGCAACCTGGGATAGTGGAAGGTGTCCCTGCCCATGGCAGGAGATGGAATGGGATGAGCTTTCAGGTCCCTTCCAACCCAAATATCCTGGGATTCTGGGACACACAAGTCCTCCTCAGGTCTGGGGTGTTCAATGCTGAGATTTCGGCCATCACTCACTCCAGACACTGCTGAGCACAGCTGGATTTTGGGGAGTTTTCCCAAGAACTAATGAAGTCCACAGGAGCCAGCCCAGTCTTGCTGGAGTCCCAGCAGGCTCTTTGTCCCCCTGCACAGACCCTGGGAGAGCTGCTGTGGGTGGGAGGTGACAGGTTCTCACTGCCACACCGAGCACAGCCGTGCTGCAACAGGCTGCAGCACAGAGCTGAGCTTATTGCCAGGAAAGCCTGGTTTAGACAAGCAGTTCATCAAGTCTGAGGTGCTAAAGCTCCTTTTCATACCAGCCTGAGGCCTCAGGGTGTTTTTCAAAGGTCTCCATACTATCCCTATTTTTTTCCTCCAGATCTTCATCTCAAGGTATTTATATATGCAAAGAAGTTCAATTTTTCTGGATTTTTATAAACAGTGAGACTGGAGGAGACCAAAGTTCTAATTTAGACTATTACATACTCTAATGGAAGAGTCTGTCACCACAGCCACCCACACCTCAGCAGTGACACAGAGCAGCAGGTTCTGCAAAGGGCAACAGCATCTCTGAGAACCGAAATCAACTGTGTTCTTAAAATTTATTTCTCATGTGCCCTTCTGAGTAAAAAAACCCCAAACGAACTCACACGTAATGCTGGAAGAGGAAACAGCCAAAGCACTGCACTGCCAGCTTCACGCTGATAGAGGTATTTAAAATTTACTTCTAATTTTTAATTTATAGTGTCAGAAAATGAACCTGCCAGCTGCCAAACTAAGCTGTCCAAAGTCCCTGCAGAGATCCTGCCGATTGCCCCATGCCCACAGGATGCTTTTGCAGTAAACACAGATGCAAGTGAAGCTCTTACAGTAAATGAGTTTGCATTTGCATCCCGGCAGTGTCACCCCCTCAGTCACCACACCCATGCCTGTAGTACACTTCTACTCAGATATTAACAGGGTTTTACACAGTTACAGTTCTATTATAAAAGTGTTCCTTACTATAGATAAAAACGAAGCCAAGACACTAAGCACCAGCTCGAGGAAGCTTTGACCAAACTATTTTTAGGTTTAATTTTGGTAAAATAGCTGAAAAACTGTCTGTTGGATGAATGCACTAAGTTTTTACCGATTACACACACTTTACACCCAAGTGTTTGCTGCCTGTGCCATCTACTGGTGCAAACGACTCCTCCAACTCGTGCTCCCTCCTGCTTCTATAGCCCAGCCAAACACAGGAGCTGCTCAAAGCCAAACACAGCATTAGAGGATCCCAGGAGTACGTTAGAATTCCAATATCTTGGCTTGGACACCCAGCCCCAGCCTAAAACGCTTTGGGATAGGTAACAAGCCCAGCAGGGCACACGTGTGACCAAACCCAGCTCCCTGCTCACCTCAGAGCAGGTGAGAACAGTCTGTTCCTCCTGCCCCTGGCTCCCTGCCTGGAGCGTCCAACAACATCCTGAAGAACTGAGTTCACTTTGTTCCAAAGGTACAGAAAGTGTCCCAGCCCATGTGGAAGCAGGTCCAGCATTCCTGGCTGGAGGTGCATCCACTGCATGGACACTCTGAGCTGGACAGAACCATTCCTGCGGTTTATTTTCCATAAAATCACACCTCAGTGCTACAAAGCAGATGCTTCTTGCTCTCCTCAGCCAACACATCTCCAAGTCCTTCCACTCAAGGCTACCAAAAGAACAGATCCTGGTTATCCTCCCAGCCAATCCAGAGGAGCAGGAAATCACACCTGGTCCAAGGGCACAGTCTGGAGGAAAACTTCCCAGTGCAGCTGCTTCTCCCAGTAACACCTGTGAGTGAAGGAAACCTGGCTCACAGCAACAGGAATTAGAGCTTTCTACAGCATTTTCCTTCATTATATACGTCAATTTACTGAAGTACTCCCCTACACACACTATTTTAGAGCCAAAGCTCTGCTTTTGGGACACATCCTTGGGGGAAGAGCTGTGTTAGTTTCTGTGCTAAAATCCCTGTGTTCTCCTTTCTGCTGCAGTTTCCTGAGCTATGACAGAGCAGCAACTCCTACAGGCACCTCTCCCTCCCCACCGCTCTCTGTGCAGAAATCCTAATGCTTTCCCACCAGCTGCACAATCCCAGGCACTTTCCAGGAAAGGCATAAGGGTTCAGCAACACCTCAGCTCTCAGCCCCAGCAGTTTCAGGGCAGGGCTCCCTGTCTGAGCTTCCAGCTCAGGGCCAGAGCTGAGGGTTCATTGACCTCTGTCAGTCCCGATGTGCTGAACAGCCCCTCATTAACACCCACAAACACCCTGGGACAGGCAAACCTTCCATCACAGCCTCATCACCAGCAATATTCAAATGAATTGCAAATGCATCCTCCTGTCCTTGCTGTGAACACCCCCAGAGCTGCCCCTGGGGGATCCTGTTTGGAGAGAGCTGTCTGTTCCTCCCTCTGTTCCTCGAGCTTGTCTGGCACCACAGAGCATTTCCACTGCACCAGGAAGAGGAAATTCAGCTTCACAAGCTCAAAGAGAACCAAGAGGGCTAAGAGAAGAGCACTGCACACTGCCCCAGGCCCACAGCATCACCCCCTCACCTCCGAGCACCAGGAAGTCACACAAACACCAAAGTTTTAGAGAAACATTTATTATAGGGTTGCAGAATTTATGCCAATATAAAGTCCCTTAATAAAATTCTCAGGTTTATCAACTGCAGGACACTAACTCTTCATTCTCTTTAGACTGCAGCTTTCCAGAAAAAGGGAACAATGCTCTGACTGCAGTGGTAATGCTACTTGCTCATAAAAAGTTGGTCTAAAAAGTTTATATAAGCCCAAGTAGTTTAAGTTTACAACTACAGTCACGTTCACAAGTGAGCTATACCAGAACAGACCCTGGAAATAGGAAGTTACAGGATAAACCAAGTCATAACCAAAAATACTGACAAGCTTTAAGAGCAACTCTATCTGAATCTAACAACTAAATGCCACAAAACCAAACTAAGGGAGAAGAACTCAACGTAAGCTCAGGGAAGGTTCCAAATATACATACGAATTCAATACAGTAATTGCACAAAAAGAAACAGGGTAGTGTTAAAGGTTTCTGATCACTGAGCTTGGATTTTACATGCTGCACACATGGTTGTTAAAATAACCCTTTAATGAGCCAGATCAGGAAGGTTTTTGAGCCAGGATACGGAGTGCAGAGCTATTCTACAGAACTACACAAGATGTGCAAACCACAGATTATTAATATTAATCATTCTGTGAAAGTTAAGGTGAACATAACTGGTTCCAGCCAAGGAACTGGTTAACATTTTTTTATATATATATTTTTCTGCCATTCCCAGATTACACTAAATCAAACACATTCAACAGATAAACTGGTATTAGCCTTCTAAAAAAACCTTACTCAAATTTAAGTTTTACATGAGACAACTAAAAAGTTATACCAAGGATCAACGAAAGCTGAAATGGTGACTTTGTCTTCTGAAATACAAGCAATACACAGAAAATGCATAAGGCTTTTGATTATCACTGCACGGTTTAATTGCAGAAGTCGATGTCTAACGCTGACTTCTCCAAGAAGGTGTGACCCGGTCACCTCCCATCTGTCACCTTTCACTGCTGACAGATCTTTGTCTCAACCACGAAAGAGTTTTCAAAGTGTCTGATTGAGTGACAGTTCTCCGCTGCCCGCTTCTGCACACCTGGGGACGAGAGAGGACAAGAGGCTGAGTGAAGGGATCCACAGCCCAGAGCAAGCATTGCCAGCTTTCCATCATCACAATCATTCCGTGCATTGTGTTTCTCCAGCCAGGAACTGCCACCAGAGCCTGCTGGGGGTTTGTTTTCCATCCCAAATCCCTCGCCCAGTGTGCATTTGCACAGGGTGTGCTTTGCAGAGCACTTCACCTGGGGAGGATTTACCTCACTGCAGTTCTTCCTAACACTATTAAAGTGATTTTCTCTATTTCGGGACGTGCCAGCACTGGGCCTGACCCAGGCAGTTTACCAGTATCAGCTGTGGCTCACTAAGAGACAAGAACACAGCAGTCCTACCATCAAAGAGCTGCTCTCCTCAATCACCTCCATTTGCAATACTTCAGAGAAGATTTAGCTTGTTTAATTAGAAGACAATTGTTTAGAGTAAGCAAGAGAAGCACCAGCTCTTAACTCAACCCCAGCAGGGCACTGCTTTGGTTTAAAAACACCTAAAATCCCAGCTGTCCTTCAATTCCAAGGCATCAGGAGATGAAGTTTCCAATGCCCACCTGACCCAGGATGACCTGGGTTTCTCCCATGCCTCCAACTCCAGGGAATTGCCACAGCACCTGAGGTCAGTTTGATCTAACAGATGAACACACAAACTCCACAAAAGCTGACAGCCAAGGCAGCACCAGCTAAATGAGAAGAAATAAGACTTTTCCAGAGAAGTTCCAGCAGTTTATCCATTGCAGTCTCATTTCTGTGACATGGCTCGTACACTGCGTGCTAGAAATGAGGTGGGGAAGGCAAGGCAAGACTTGCCCCTGAACAATTTTCTCCTCAGTTTGATTAGATTTCCCACCCTCTCCCCTCCACAGGCAAACAAGGAGAGTTACAGCACAGCAGCTGTACCAGGAAACATTTTCCATTTACCAGAATCCTTTTGTGCAAGTGCTCTGCAGGAATGTTTTTTTCTCTGCAGCAAAGATGTCAACAACATGTTAGAGCAGGATGATTTCAGGGAACATCATAAACACTCTTCACAGGGCTGTCTATAGACACAGCAGCTGTCAATTTAGCCTTGTTCCCAAAATCAGACTCACAACAGCTCAGTCACACGCCTCTGCCTCCCATGAGGGCAGCATTTAGTGTTCCTTCATGTGCCCTACACAGAACCCCTTTGCTGCTCCCACAGAGGGAGCCTTCCTTCCATCCACAGCAGGATGTTGTGTGCAGCAAGCAGCAAATGTGGCTCCTGGTGCTGCAACTGGGCTGAGGAAACTCTTGCCTAAGAGCTTGGCAGCCAAACCAGAGCACAGCGTCCCGACAAACCAAACATTTGCATTCTGCAAGGCTCTAACTGACAAAGGGTTAGCTCACTGTGTTCGGTGCGAGCAGCAAAGATGAAATGCTTGGAGCTACAGTGAAGCAAAATTCACAGCACCAGACTTCTGCCCCTCAGGCCTCGTCCCAGTAGGTCAGAGCACGGATACCTCAGCTCAGTCCCTGTCAGAGTGGCCGGAGGTGGCAGGAGCACACAGGCAACAAAGAACCAGAGCTCAGCAGCTCCTCTGAAGTGTTCTTCCTCTTTCAGAGAGGAAGTCTGGCATGTCCAGAGCTCACTGTCCAATTACTCTTTTTTTCAGAGCAAGTAAAGCAGAAGAAAATGTTTTTATTTGGTGCTCCTGTAACCCAGTTTTAGATAGGACAGGCACAGAATAAGCTGTGCCTACAGAGACTCACATTATCTGATGGATTATATGATTTTTGGGGTCAAACAAACTTTGTATAACTTCAACCAAAAGATGGAACAGAAACAGACTTAAATTTGGTTTGGGCATGTAACCTGTAACTGCATAACAGAAACTTCCCCAGCATGTTCCAATGACACTTCACACTCAGACATGAAGGGAGGAAAAATACCCAGCATGGCCAGGGGTAGCCTCAGCTTCTGCTGAACACTCAGATTCCCGAGACTAAAAACTCCCCAGGTTTAAGTGTTTACCCCTTCCCTAGTTCAACAATACATTTTCTTTTTCCTGAGGGGAACTTACCCATGATTTGGTCTCTGCGCTGAAGCCTGAAGGTCTCTTTTCCCACACAGAGCTGGTAGATGAAGATGCCCAGATCAGACACATTATCAATCTCCTCTGTAACCACCATCTCCTCACGCACCAGGTACGTCTGGGGCAGGTAGGAGCCAGTCTGGAAGAGATAGAACCTGCAGGTACAGACTGCTGCTAACAAGGGACAAACCTCTACATTTTACTCTTTGCCTTGGAAGAGATTCAAGCAGCAGAGTTCAGCTTTCCTGGTTTTTAATACCAAGATATGCTGAGCTCAACCAGTCGCATACCAGGGAAATTAAAAACTGACAGAGGCCATTTCAAACAGCTGCAGTTACATCCAAACAAAGCACAATTAACCTCAAGTCTGCAAGCCTCACGTGAAGCAAATGTAAATGGACCTGGTCAGGTTTATCTGTACACAAAGTTTGCAGCTAAAAGAGAAACAAAGTATTGTGAAAGACTCCAGGTTTGAGGCAATGTATTTCTAATACAAAAAAGACAGAGCAACCTTCAAAAGGCTTCTCCAGATGCTCCCAGTACTACTGACACAGCTTCCTACCCCTCAACTCCTTAAAACAGGGACAGGGACACACACTTAGACCTTGCCTTCATGGAGCTAAAAAATATAATGCAACAAACTAAACTGGACCAGTGGCCTCTAGAACCAGATGTAAGAGAGTCAATGGTTTTTTTACAAAGTCCATTTGACACACAATAGCCAAGTATTGCATTTAACTGGGAACCAGCAGCAAGCTCTGTCAACTTGACCCATAAATCATTTTGGAAAAACACCGGTTTTAGTCACTGAAGAGTCAAATGCTTGTGGTGATCTCATAACTGCAGTGCCAATAACTGGGGAACAAGTTCACATTGTTCTTTTCAGCAAAACCCTCACGGGGTGAGAGAGCTAGCCGGGAGTAACTCTCAGGTTTAGGCTTTCAATGATATTTGGAGCTTTATCAAATTCCTTTCTAACAGCTAAATTTAACCTTATCTGCTGGTTGTTTTCAGCTCTCATAAAGCCAGGTATTAATAAGAGCATTAGGCATGAATCTACTCAACATAATATACACTGACAGCTGGCCTTAACTTCAGTGCAGTGACTGAGCCTGAGGATTATGGACTTTGATGGAGGGAGGACTGTTCTAGCAAGGGCCTGGAGTTCAGGAGCAGCACCCAGCACTCTTAGCAAAAGGCAGCCTGTCAGCAGAACCCAGCAGCAAAGCTCCCACATACCGCCAGCTTGGCAAAGAGATCCATCAGATTCCTCGGAGGCATGACTATGGAAGTGTTCAGTGGGATCACGTAGCAGTTCCCCAGCTGCAGGTCGAGATACGCTGTCAAAAGCTGTTTTAAAAACAAGTTTTCAATTAGTCAGGGGGCCTTTGATTAGCAGAACACAATTCCACCAGGAGCAAGGCAAGCTAAAAAAGCTGGAGATCACTCACAGCTACTACAAAAGTGATGCATTCAGGAACTGCCCAGTGTAAGAACTGAACTGTTACCACTTTGGCAAACCAAGCGGTTACAGCAATAGTTTAAAAAACTTTTGAAGATAAGAGAAAGCTGAATAGAAAAGCAGCTTCTGCCATAATTGAAAAGGAGTACGGTTTGTACTAACACAGAGGAAGTATTTGGGAGTATGATCTCATAACTGAAAAGGTCTAATTAAGCACAGTGCAAACAAAAGGTATCCAGCTGCCGATAAACAATCGTTCCCTTTAAATAGTTCTTCAGGAAAAGTGTTAGTCCCTACAAAAATCTCATCAGCATTGCCACTGAGCACAAGAATTGCAGCAACTAAGATTATCTGTTTATTCTACCTGCATTGCCAAGGTTGGATTTACAACCAACCTCCAAGAGCTTTTACAGCTGACTGAGGATAAATGTTAACAGTATCAACACAACTTTAATAAAAGTCAAATGAAAGCCATCCTCTCCTCTTCACCTTACAGAAACTCCATGCAACTACCACAGCACTGTCAGGTTCTAGCTTTCAGCTGCTTGAAGTGATTTTTCAATTCCCTTTTCCAAGGCCCACACTCGTTTGCAATTCTACATTTTGCTGTGGCATTGTGCCGAGTCCTCAGGCCCTTAACTCACATTTATGATATTCTCCATTTACTTGGGATTCTTGACCAAACAGCAAGCGGCACTTCCAGATATCCCACAGGCACCAACAGAGTTGCATAGCCCTGAGATGCATTTTTCTGGGAAACAACTCAGAGTTCCAACCCACGGTGACTGTACCACCACTGCAGAGTTAATCCCCCTGTTACAGAGTTCACAGGGTCAGCCGGGCCACACTGAAGCCCGAGGAGCGCTCGCGCTGACAGCGAGCCCCAAGCCCCGCGCGCAGTCCCCGGCGCGGCCGCGCGGTGCCCCCGGACACCGACCCTGTCGAAGTCGTGCACGATGGCGGCGGGGTCGCTGTCGGAGAACTTGGGCACGGGCACGTCGATGATGGCGATGTTGTCGTCCTCGCGGATGTCGGCCTCCTCGGCGATGGGCAGGAAGTACGGCTCCACGGCGCGCTCCCGGCCCTCGTTCTCAAAGTAGCACATCTCCCCGCGGTACACCTTGTGCTGGGACACGAGCAAGGGCAGTTACCTCACAGCAAAGCTGCTCTAACGCTGCGTGTCTGGCTGCCCAGACCGAGCACAGCTCTGTCACACCCAAAGGACACGCAGTCTTCACGTCCTCATGATTTTTCTTTCCCCTTCATCTTCCCAGTCTAGCAATAACCCATTTATATTTTTTTTAATCAATGCTGTTTAAATAAAAAAGAGCTCTTGGATTACCTTTGGCATGAAGTACTTGTAGATGCAGGCTCCACCCACAACAACCCCTGCCAAGATGAACGCCAGGCCCAGCAGAGTCAAGAGACATCTTCCAGATGAGTTTTCAGCCCTGTGTGTGGCAACTTCTGGGTCCTTTAAATAAAGAAGGGTGAGAACTTAGAAAGAGCAGCTGCTCTGTATTTAAAATGAGTTGTTATTAACTGGTTCGCTTTGACCCACCATCTCCTATTTCTTCTAGGTGTGAGAATTACAAGTCAGCATCATAAAATAAGAAAACACTCACATGAAATGTTACTGCATCAGATTAAGATCAGTTTTCAAACAGCACCAAGAGTATTTTCTGAGTCAGAGGATGTTTTCTAGACAAACCTTTGTCCATTAACTATTTGAGATGTAAGGAACTTAAATAACTGTAACAAAAGATACTGTGCTGCAGCCACGTTCTAGTACAAGAAAGCAGGATTTGTAGATCAAGGTCATTAAAGGTACAAAGTGTTTTCAGGCCTTTTCCCGAAAGCCTCTTTCCCCTCCTCCTCTCGCTATCACGTGCATTAACATTACTTTTCCTCCCAAAGCTGGATTAACAGAAGTCAAGATGCAACTTTGTCTCTTGGCTGGGGAACAGACAACTGACACGAGTCACCAGGTTTTGGAACTTTTAATATGCACAAGCCAAGTCCATTATTAAAGAAAACCACTTGTCAGCTTAAACACAGCTTCCCATTATGCCAAATAAAAACAAGTCCCTGTGGCACATCCTACCCTGCAGCCTCAAAATAACCTCCATCCTACCCAAATCTCAGGAAGTTTTGTTTCTAACAGCCTGACACTTCCCTCTTTAGCTCAGCAGCTTCTTTTCCCCCACCCAGTGTTCTCTCAAACAAAGATGACTGCACCCAAAGGAAACTACTCTCAGGTGGTGGTGAGTTGTGCAATCCTCACTGCAAAGGCAGAGGTGGTGTCTGAAAGGGAAGTTTAACCCTCCAGAGCTCCTGCAGCACCCTCCCAGACTTCCAGCTGCAAGGCTCACGCAAGCCAAGCGAAGAGAACACCAAAAGTACGGTCAAATACCAAACAATCAGAAGAGACATTCCCTCCTGGAATCACACACTGGGCCTGAGTCTTTAAAAGGAAAAAACAAAACACAAAACCAACCACCAAACCCAAAATGTTTAGATAACCTCTGTATTTGGTCAAGAATGTCCCTTTAATGATTCCTGACTCCAGGATTTAATAGCTTGCTTTCAAGATCTGCTCTTTGTCCTGGTCAGGAAGGAAGAAAAATGGATTTCCCAGTAAAAGATCTTTTCCTTTGTGGTGTTCCCAGAATCAGTGGCTGGGCTGGGCACAGCAGCTTCCATGGCTTTTCTTTATTTGGGTCCTGCAGAACATAACACATTTAGTGACCTGTGCTCCCAACAAGCGCCAGCATTATCACCGAGCTGCAATATTTCCATGCTCAGCAAGATGCAGCAGCATAAAAGTCAAAGCCATCAGTTATGCAAGCGCTGAAACAAACCCCAAGCTGTTTTGTGAAAGTCAGTACTCCCACATTCCACTCATGCATCCTCCAAACACAAAAATGTTGGTTCAGCAGGACACAAGCTGCTACAATTGGCATGTGAAGCATTTGTTAAAAAAGAAACAAACTACAAAAACAAAGCCAAACCCCGGTTTTAAGTCAGAATGATGCCACATTTCTACGGCACTGTTTGAAAATCATCTTTCAGGGTTAAGCAGCTGTAAGATGGAGATTAATTCTGTTCTCTCCATGTTCACCTCCACCTTGGAGTACCTTACTCATCCAGCCTGTCCCTACTTGAACACACCAGTCTGCACCAGTTTTGACACTCCAGCCGTCCCAGTGCAGGGATGATGTCGACATCTAATTAGCTACACTTGCATTACACCTATTTCAAACAAAGCAGAGGTACCTGAGCATATTAAGCAGCCATGTGGGCAGCTGAACCTGAGAGGGAAGAGTTGACAGAGCTGCTAAGAGAACACAATAGGAAGATTTTGCTCCAGCAGGTTACAAAACCTCTGCACAAAAGTAACAGATAAAAGTCATCAAAAACCTACAAAGAAATACAGGTCTAAGCTGTAACAAGCAAAGCAAACAAGGGATAAGAGACAAGAAGAAAAATCACTTAACACTGCTGACAGCCCCAAAGAACCTGCAGGGAGAATATTCTGCAAGCTCAAGAGTTTTGTGCAGATACTCCGGGGGACTTTTATTGTGCTGTTTCAGCCAATATTAGCCTTTAAGCTTATTTGCTCTGCACAAATATTCCAGCAAAAGAAGACATTAACAACCACTCCAACAAGTTTGTCTTGGAGTAAAATTATGAACTTGATGTTTACACGCAACTCCAAGCCCTGAAGTCAGAGTGAAGAGTTGTTAAAAACCCACGTACGTGTGTGCAAACATACAAAATATTCCAAACTGAGGAGCAGCTCTCATGAGAACAGAAAAAGGGGTGTGTTTATTAGAACTATTCCAGTCAGAGCTTTCACAGTACAGGGCTAGTAAATGTCTGTATAACCAGTTGCCTCGGGAGTAGCTGAGGAGTTTGTCCCACAAGAAACTGGCCAGGCTAATGACATCTCCAAATTTTAAATCCTCTATCTACCCTGTTATCCTGCTTTCTCTCCTTTTGATCCCGTAATTGAGTGCTACTATATTAAACGTGCACACATCAAACTCTGACAGCTCAGAAGAGTGCACTGAGCAAGAAAATCACTCTGCATCCCTTCTCCTTCCAAAGGGAGGCTATTTCAGGTGAGGCTGTGTAGGCTGGAAGGGAAGCTGCTTTCCTGATTACAGCTTAGAAGGGGGAAAAAAAAAAAGGAAAAACAGAACTAGAGCCCAACTCCACAGGTTTTATTGTTTTAAAATTTTCTTACTCTCCGATTACAAATAAACTCAGCCCGTGCCATCTTCCAGTCTAGAGCCACTGATGTATTTACCTACAGGCTGAGCTTCTCCATCTGTCTAAAACGCAAGACACCTTCAAAACAAATTTCCCACAAATTGGGAAAGTTCCACTGAAGCCAGCGACGCGCAGCTCACTGGGAAGGAAAAGCCAACCACAGGGTGCTAGCTTGGGTTTCTATTTAAAACCCTTTATGGCAGGTTTCTTAATTTAAGCGCGACACCGACGCCTCACCGCAGCTGCCGGGAGGCTCCGAGCGCCGCCGGGAGCGGAGGACGAGCCTCAGCCCGCTTTGTTTGCCTGGAAGGCGCCGGCCAAGCGCTGCCCG